>JUFY01036575.1:4985-17633 GCA_001855655.1 Leptopilina clavipes
ATAATAATATATGCAGTATACATATATTAATAGTAATTAATTTATAATTAGTAATAATTTTTTGCTAGTAATAATAATAGTAACAATAATAATAATTATTATTATAATTATTAGAATAATTATTATTATAATTATTAGAATAATAATTATTATTATTATAATTCTTATAATAATAATTATAATAATAATGCATATAATAATATATGCAGTATACATATATTAATAGTAATTAATTTATTATTAGTAATAATTTTTTGCTAGTAATAATAATAGTAATATAACAATTATATTATTATTACATATATTGTTAATAATAACTTTTGTTTCATAGAGAATTTTTTTAATAACATCAATTTTTATAACCATACAATACTCTGATGAAACAATTCAGATAAATATTGTAGTGTGTACTAAAATTGCAAGAGAGACAACGAATGGTTTGGAAAAAAAACTGTTATCCAAGCAGACTGAAACGAAAACACTACATTTTCCAGCAAAGTATTTCCTCTCTTTGCAGTTTAATGCTTGGGAATTTTACAAACGTCAAGAGATAGAAAAAAAACAATTCAAAAATTGTCAACAATGTTTATCCTTTACAAATTGCATTTTGCAAAAAATGTATAAAAATCACAAGGGAGTTGAAAATGTTCATCAAAAAATAGTCATATATTCTCAATTCAAGAATAAAATATTGTCTTCTATTTTAATAATGTAAAATAGAAGATTTTATTCTTAAAGTTGTAAATAAAGTATATTCTGAAAGTAAGAATATATACTTTAAAATAATAAAAATTCAAAAGAGAAGAATAATCTTTGAATAAAGAAATAAAAATTTGTTATTTTTCAAATAAAAATATTACTTACATAATATGAAATAAATATAGAGACTAAAAAGTAAAAACATTTTAATGTATATTAAATAAATTAAATGTATATACTTTTAGAATAATATTCTTTACATAAGAATGATATTATTCATGTAGGTAAGAATAATATTCTCCTAAAAGGAGAAAAATTCTATTTAAGAATAATATTATTCCTCGGATAATATTATTTGAAGAATGTTAAAAGTGTACATGAATAAAATGCATATCGAGATTGTATTCTTTTAAAATAGAAGATAATATTCTCAGATTTTAAATATCTCAGTTATTTTTTTTTTTTCAATGAAATTCTCCAACAACAGTTAATAAAATTGCAATAAAAAAAAGTCACAAATAATTTTTTTTTCCTTTTTGAAAAAAAATTCCGTTATTCAGTTTTATATTTGGTTGCGTTAAAATCGACGTCACTTTATCGAGTCCGCATATAAAAATTTCATGTTTGCATGGAATACGCGTGATATGAAACGGGAGTTTTGTACAAGGGAAAAAGTCTATCGATATTCTGGTCATTATCTGGTATGCTAACGCAAAACGTGAGTGCACATATGGATTTTGTGCGCAATATTGTATATATTGTACATATAACAAAAAGAGAGGATCATCCAAGAAAATAACGACAAATGGTATACTTTTATGTTTTAAATAAACAATAAATTATTGATATTTTACTATAAAGAATGTATACACATATATATTTATAGTATATAGTTGGAAAATTGCACGAAATTTATCCAAGTTGATCCCACCTGAGATAAGACTGTCATAGATAAGATATAGATATGAGGAATGAAACCTATGCCTGTCTTCATTTAATGCCAAGTCAGTCAGATGTCGAGTTATTTTCTGAGTCAGAAACGGAGTACACATCATGACAGATTTAATAGATTTGACCACCAATAAGAGTCACTCTCGCACGTGTCGTCATATTCAATTCAAAGACAGGAAAATATTATTGCAAAAAAAAAACGAATTTGTCGTCAACAATTAAACTGTTGATTCTTTCAGTTTATAATTTGTCAGAATTAACATATTCTTTACTAACGGCTTGTGATCCAAATTTTAAGGTTATGCTATCTTATTGACCTAAATTTTTAAAATATATTCGCCTATTAACCTGACACTCTTGACCTAGGATTTTTGGTTGTTTTCACCTTGATTGGCCACTTTTTGACTTCAATTTTAACAACATATTCGCCGGTTGACCTAAAACTAAGATTTGACCTACTGACCTAAGATTTCAGGCTATTTTTGCCTTGACTGGCTACTTTTGAACTAAATTGTGTTTTTTCGCTTACTGACCTGTTAATATTGTCGTAAATTTTCAAAATATGTTCGCTTATTGACCTGAAATTCTTGACCTAGGATTTCAGGATATTTTCATCTTCATTTCAGACTATTTTGACCTAAACTTTGAGGCTGTTTTTGCCACGATTCGCGACTGTTTGACCTAAATTTTGGAGTATATTCGCCTGTTGACCTGAAACTATGATTTGACCGATTGACCTAAGATTTGAGACTATTTTCGCCTTGACTGGCAATTTTTGACCTTAATTTTGTGTTTGTTCGCTTACTGACCTATTAATGTTGACCTAATTTTTCAAAATATATTCGCCTATTGACCTGGAAATCTTGATCTAGGATTTGAGATGGACCTAAACGGGTTTATGTTCACCTTCTGACCTGTTAATGTTAACAACCTAAATTTCAAGGTTATTTTCGCCTATTGACCTAAAACTATTCCTGACAGTTAATTTTACCATAATTTCTAACTTTTAAGGTTATGTTACCTTATTCTTAATAAACTGTGAGTTTGGACCTAAAATATTAAGATATAAAAAAAAACACACACACATTTCTCAATATGCAAAGAAGAAGAGAAAAATGGGAAAAATTTCGAGAATGCGGTATTCAATAATTAATAAGAAAATACTGAAGAAATTTATCAGCACTTATTATCATATATGAAAAGAATTCAGATTATTTTGTAAAAGAATTTAAAACACTTTGAAGTCGGTGTACTTTGATATTTGTGTATATAATAATAATAAAAAAAAAGAATATTGAAGTTGATAAAAAAACAAATTATGTCGGTGTAAAATGAAGAAATAAATTGAGTAGTTAGTATACATATAGTCATTGAGGGCACTGAACGGGTAAATCAGTGTGTTAAAATAATGCGGTGCATTCAATTGGCAATATTTCATATATGAAGTCCATATATTGAATTGATGAATACAGGGAGGCAGATGAGTGTATTTATAAGGCAATAAGGAGAGAGAGAGGGACATCACGACATTATGTATAAAAGAGAACGTAGGCGCGGGAAATATAAATTCGCGACTCGCCGCATATAAAACGAGTACAATGGCTTTAAACATTGCGCTCTCCTATAATTCCGCACGCTCTCTGCGCGCAAAATAACATGGACGACGATCGGGAGGACTCTCGGGCATTGTTAGTTAAACAGCTACCAAGATAATGGCCAAACTTTCCGGTTTACGCTGGCAATAATCTCTTCCTATACAAGATACCTATATAGCACGTAGCCCGCGATTCCACAATTCCTATATATTTGTTCATAACATTGTTCTACAATTCCAGTGAGACCTACTTCTCCAACATCATCCAAAACTTGTTTCAAGTATACCACCATCAAATAATTCCCTCCCTGAATGGGTCAAAAATTTATAATCGTTCATATAATTATATTTTAAACACTTATTATTAATTCAAAAATTAATATAATTATATCTTTTCTTTCGCAAATTTCAACGAAAAGAATTAAATGAACTCAACTTTTTACGAGCGGGAATTTACTAGTAAAAATAGTGTACACTTGACTCTCTATTCTACTAAATACCATTATTACCAAGTATTACCATGTATTACTAAGTATTACCTAGTATTATTAAGTATTACTTGATATTACTTGATAATACTTGATAATACTTGAAGTATCAAGTATTATTTCCAGGTATTACTAAGTATTACTAAGTATTACTAAGTATTACTAAGTATTACTAAGTATTACTAAGTATTACCAAGTACTACCAGGTGTTAGTAAGTATTACCAGGTATTATCAAGTATTACTTGATAATACTTGAAGTATCAAGTATTATGTCCAGGTATTACTAAGTATTACTAAGTATAACCAAGTATTACTAAGTATTACCAGGTGTTACTAAGTATTATCAAGTATTACTAAGTATTAACAAGTATTACCAAGTATTACCAGGTGTTACTAAGTATTACCAGGTATTATCAAGTATAACTTGATAATACTTGATAATACTTGATAATACTTGAAGTATCAAGTATTATTTCCAGGTATTACTAAGTATTACCAAGTATTACCAGGTATTAACAATTATTACCAAGTATTACCAGGTATTATCAAGTATTACTTGATAATACTTGATAATACTTGAAGTATCAAGTATTATTTCCAGGTATAACTAAGTATTACCAAGTATTACCAAGTATTACCAGGTATTTACAAGTATTACCAAGTATTACCAGGTGTTACCAAGTATTCCCAGGTGTTACTAAGTATTACCAAGTATTATCAGGTATTACCAAGTATTACGAAGTATTACCTATTATTTCCAAAATATTCCCGTTTTCAAAGATTAATATTGTTGCTGTATTATTATTTATTACTCATATATAATTGAGTATTAATCTTCATTACCAAAAATATTACACGTGTATAAAATTTTTACTTATATTGAACTTTTTGTATTAATTTTTTTTAAAATTTTTTAAATTACTACCAAGCATTATCAGGAGAGTGTACACTAGACTCCCTGAGTAAATTCCCCCTCGACTTTACATAATATATAATTTCAATATATTCGAAAATTATTCTCACATTCATTCGGATTTTCTTTTTGCGATAAAAAAACTTTTTAATTCTCGAAAACGAGATTGATGCGTAGGGGTTTTAATAAGCTCATAAATTCACTGTATATACCTACAGTGACATATTTCTCGTCCCACTTCAATTATAAAATTCAAGTAAAAAAAAAAAAAGCACTCTTCTATTTCAAATTAACTAGTAGCATCATTCATTTTGTCAGTTGACAATGCAGTGTGTGATTTTTCAAAAGAAGAAAACCATCAAGTGACAAAATCATTGACCTGAATGAAAAATAAAATAAATAACGGTCATGTGTGTGCTTTTAGTTTTGTTGACTGATTTTTTCCAGTGAAGAGGTGCGGGGAATTTAAAAATAAGCCCCGCTCTTTTATCATTATCATCCTTTCTCTACTTGACGGTTTCGGATTTTTTTTCCCCCTTTTTTTACGAAACACACTGACTGCAATAACTGTTATTACTCTTTTCTTGTGAATAATAACGCTCTTAGTCTCTCTTGTCTTATTACCCTAGAGATTTCTCTCTGTGTCTCTTCCTGTTATTACGTCATTTCCGTCTTTTTCTAAATTCGTCCCTTTGAGATCACAATGTGTCTCGCATATATCTTATTGTTATAGAAAAAAAATTCTTCAACATTTTACATAATTTAAATTCTACATTACACAATCAATCTTAATAATTTTCCATATTTTTGCAGGTGAAAATATATTTTAACTATAAAAATTCTAAAAAGTACATTTTTTTGATCCAATATACCCAGATAAGAATTTTACACTTCGAATTTATATATTTTATCCAATTTTCCTCTTATATCCGCAATATTTTTCGATTCGAACACGTTTTTATATTTCAAAGCACAAAATTGAATATATCTCATTTCGTCTAATAAAACTATCCTCTCTTTCTTCTTCTTCCTTTTTTTTCGTCTGAACGCAGTAAAATCCTAAAGTCTTTCAACAAAGAACGAAAATAGTCTACATGCTCTTTGTAGAAAAAGCAAAATGATGAATAAAAGACTACAATACGAGAAAAAATGCAGTCTGCATTGCTCAATGGTTTCAAGAATAGCGGAAAAGGTAAAAGAAATGCAAAAGAGAGGGGAAAAAAAATGTATAAAAAATAAACCTGAAAATTAGAAAAGAAAGCTCCGAATTATACAGTTAAACCTTAACAATGAGTCGCGACGTGAAAAAACAAAAAAAAAGAAGAAGAGAGAGTCGATGACCTCTCTCATGACTGTGAGGCGCCTGTAGTCAAAAGTGCGGTGATCCACGAAAAAAAAGGGTCACATACAGAGAGCAACTATTTACAAGAGAAAAGAAGAATATTCTTTATCTCCAGTGTCAAGTTCTTCATAAATATACCTGGACCAATCCTTTCTTTGGTATTAAAAGCATTAAGCAAACTGATTGTGAAGAATTGTAGATAAGCAACTCAAATACCTTTACACTGAATAAGGACATACATACTTCTCAAAAGCTTGAATGTTCTACTTCGGTGGTTAGCCGCTTTTATAATACAAAAAACTGAGCATGTCAACTTGCCAAGAGAGAGAGAGAGAACCCTCTTTTTAAATATCCGTAAAGTGATATGAAGAATGTTTCAAGTTCTTTGTATACGTCAAATGAAACGAGGAATGGTGAATTGTTCGAATTATAATAGGAGCATTGTTGATCCTATTGAAAGATAGAGAGAGCGCGGAAACGGCTTTGCTGCGAAATTCGAAACTACTTGTCGAACTTGGATGAGGAGAGGCTTAAAGAGGGTCTCGATTATGAATATTCATGAGGACGTTTATACTAAACGATATTGACACCTCAAGCGTAATTACACTAGCATTCATTAGCATTAGAATTATATTGGACAATTATCATCAACGATCTTCTTTATCGGGATTATTTTATGGACTCATCTCTCTTTGAAAAATAAATCGTTCGAGGCCGAAGGCATTAGTGTCAAAAATTAAAGTGTATAAATTTATTCCTTCTTCAAACAAAGGAATTATTGTTGTTTTTTGTTAAAAGGATATTAGAATTTTTTTAGGTTGCCGTAAGACTCACTTGGCATAAAAATCACTTGACCTTGAAGTTTGGTTTCGAAATAATTCTAACTCGACATAAATAAAATCAATGGACCTAAAATTCATTTGACACTAAACTCACTTGACATAAAACTACTCACTTGAAAGAAATTTTGGTTGACATTAATTTCACTTGGCATAAAACTTGGCATAAAAATTCATTTGATATTAATCTCACTTTACATAAAACACACTTGAAATAAATTTTAGTTAATATTAATTTCACTTGGCATAAAACTCACTTGACCTTAATTTTGTTTTCGAAATAATTCTAACTTAAATAAAATCAATGGACCTAAAATCCATTTGACATTAATTTCACATTATCTAAAACTCACTTGAAATAAATTTTAATTGATATTAATTTCACTTGGCATAAAACTCACTTGAAATAAATTTCACTTGACATAATATTCGCTTGAAATAAATTTTAATTGACGTTATTTCACTTGACAAGAAACTCACTTGACGTAGGTATCATTTGACATAATTCTCATTTTACCTTGACCTAATTATAACTCGCTGACAAAGTTAGGTTTATAATTATAGCAATTGCGAATTAGCATCAAGTGAAATTTACATTAAATGACAGTTATGCTAAGTAAAATAAGCTAAATAATATGTCAAATAAGATTTAAATCAAATGAGAATTATGGCAATAAGTGAATTTTAGGCCAAATAAGAATTATGTTACATAAGATTTACGTTAAATGGGATTCATGTCAAGTGAAACTGTCATCAATTATTATTTATGTCAAATGAAGTACATGTAAAATAAAGTGATAGTCAAGTGAAAATTACGTCAAATGAAACTTTAACGAAGTATAGTGTATGTTAAATGAGATTTAAAAAACAAAAAGAAGGTCAAATGAGTTTGGCATCAAGTGAAATTTATGTTAAATGACTCTAATCTCAAGTGACATTTTTGTAAACTAACTTTTATGTCAAATAAAATTTATATCAAACAAGAAGGTCGTGTTTTACGCCGCAAGTAAAATGTACATGTTATCAAATTAAATTTATGTCAAGTGGAATTTTCGTCAAACGAAATCTACATGTCAAATAAGGTTTAGGTCAAATGAGACTCAAGTGAATTAAGAATTATGTCAATCAAGATTAATACCAAGTAATTACATTCTCATCAATAATGAAAAAGTATTTTTATGCCAAGTGATTGTATGTCAAATGAAAATTATGCCACCTCAGAATTTAAAATTAAAAATTAAAAATTTTTATTTAATCTAAAAATTTATAATTTTCTAAACAATTCCATTTGATTTTCAATGCAATAACTCTTTAGAAATAATGAAAAGAATCAATTCGCTCCAAGGCAGATCGGTCACTCTTTTGCTGTAATTTTTATTGATTTAACGATAAGAAGCTTTGGAATAGACGTTTTTATTATATAAAGATCGCGGCGATAATCAAACAATTACTGCATTCAAAAATAAATGTTCGGTAACAAAATATCTCGTAAAATTTTAATTATAGCCCCCCAAGGATAAACATTTAAAATAATGTGTTCGAAATTAGTGACTATTAGCAAAAGAGGGCATTATTAAATTTACTTTTTTTTTGTGAGTTGAATGATATATAAAACCTGTTTCAAATCATTAATGTGAAAAAAAAATTAATTACAAAAATGGTAAATCTAAAAAGAGTGAATGTTTTCTAAAATGCCTGGGAAACCTACTCTTCTATTAGTCTCAGTTCACTAATTACAGGTAATTACATACAATTTTCTACACACATTTATACCATTTAAAAAAAACTAAATTCCATAACTATTTTTTTCGTATTTAACCACAAGAATGAATATATTAAAAAAATATATTTCCCCTATCTTAGTTATTATTGAATGTTCATGGCTCGTCGCCCGGGTTGCGTTTGAAAGCGAAACGGTTCACGTTCCCCTCTTTACTTGCTTTTATGAATTACGAACTAGTGAGCAAGCACACGCTTTTTAAAAAGAGAAAGGTCACCAGGCGAGAAAAAAAAGAGGAAGAAAAAGATGGGTAAATGTTACATAAAAACCAAGTAAACAAAAAAAGGGAAAAAGTCAAGAAAAAAAAAAATTGGGAAATTCTTTCGGTTTTGGGATAATTTTCTTAAGGAACGTCCAATGAAAAAAAATTGCATTGCAGACAAAAGTGATAATTGGAGAATTAATAGCATAAAGGAATTCGAGGGAAGATTTTTTTAAAAGCATAACCTTGCCCTGGCATATAATTGAAGATCATTGGAAGAGAAAGTGCGCGCGCCTTTTTCCATAAATCACAAAACACAAAAGAGACGCTAAAATGTTAAATGGGAAGCGTGTAAAGACACCTAAGGAGAAGAAGATTGAGTCGCAATTCTCGGGACAGTTGTCACGCTAATCGACATTCCCAGCAACCGTCGAAAGCTAGTTTGTCAAAAAAAAAAGACATTTTACTTCTTTTTACAATTTGCCATATACATTTTACGCACAGGTATAGACGAACTATGTAGATCGTCAGAGATTCATGGAGAGTCCTTGGAAGCAGTACGCACACAAAAGGGAGATGGTATAACACTCCAGGTAACTTATTTCTTAGCCCCCTTTTCTCGCGGTTATAGGGAGTCAGAAGAACCTCAATCTATTGTCAGACATAACAAGAGGGGGAGCCTCTCAAGAATAAGGTGCATCAGCAGGTGAATAAGAGAGGAAAACGTTTGCTCTTACTCTCGACTAAATTTTTTTTCCCCAAGTCGACAATTTTCTCTCTCTCTCTCTCTCTCTGAGGCGTGACACGAGCAGCGCTACGCCCTTTTTTTTTACTACTACATGACTTCCGCTAATGACCAAAGGTTTCAAGTTTGTGTTTGAATTCTAGATACACTTTACTCTGGAAATATAATTTTGAAGGATGAAGGAAAGAAAAAAGCGCGCGCCTTTCAAGGAAACGTTTATGAAGATTTACGATTTAACAAACGAAACTTATATTGCACTTGAGAGAGAGAAAGATGAGAATGTAGCGGTTTGTGTCGTAAATTAAAAATCGTTTTTATTTCCAGAAAATCGAATCTCACAATCAGTGTAAAACGTTAAGTCATTATGTTTCCTTGGTTGCGCGAGAAAGATTTATCTGACATTTCTCGACTCTGTAACAATTAGTGAGAGAGAGAGAAAAATAACGGAAAGATTTTTCATTCCTAAATGAAATTTTTAAAACCAAAAAAAAATTTTTTTCCACAATTATTATTCATAATAATAAAAATTAATAAAAATATGCGCGAAGTAAACTTAGAATTGCAAAAACAGAAAATTTTCGCAGTCTTGTAATAATATTTGCGAGGAGAAATTTTTAATGAGTTGTATATTGTTTCGGAAATATTCATTTTCAAGATTTATGCTAATCTCATCGTCTTAATTGATGCTAAAAGATATTCACCCCTTTTTGCACTGCGGGTTTTCTTGTGAAAATAACATTCTTTTATTTACTTACGTTTCTATATAGAAGAACAAGAAGACAAAATGAAGAACCCTCGAAAATGCATAACGAAGGAGAAAGAGAAAAAGAGAGAGAGAGAGAGAGAGAGAGAGAGAGAGAGAGAGAGAGAGAGAGAGAGAGAGAGAGAGAGAGAGAGAGAAATAGTACAACGAGAAACGATTCATATTGATGAGACGAGATCCCTAATTAAAATTAATTACTCTCGTTTCTACGTAAATAAGAACTGGATGAACGATTAAAAGGAAAAGGTCTGCTCTTAATAAACAGAGTATACACTTTGACACTGAATAATACAGCCCAAAGTGTAGAATTTCAAAGAAATTGATGTAAATTTAGTTCCAATAATTTCTTATGCGAAAATCGATATTAATTCATATAAAAAACAAATCAAACATAGTCTTTCTTTCTAACTCCCCTATCATTAAATGTTTCCCTGAAAATAAATTAATAACTGCATATATATAGAATGTATATATAAAAATTTCAATAAAATGAATGAATGAAACGGAGGTAAAATGGAATCAATTTCGATCAATTATTTTCCAAGTTTTTAGGAGAAAAAGATTTCGGTAAAAAAATTCGGTTATATGGATATAATAAAAACGGGAGAATCATAAAGTTGAAATTTCATTTTACTGTAACGGGAGAAAGAGAGAGAGAGGGAGAGGGAAAGAGAACTGCATTTAAATGGACCTAAGAAAGGGAAATATTCATTTATGGAATATTTTAGAAGAAGAAGAAGATGAAGATTGGAGGAAAAATATGCGTTTTTCGTTTATTTCTACCGGCAACTAACTAAGATAATAATTCAGAGAACAGGTTGCTTCTACGCTCACCACCTGCTTCTCGATCATCAGCAGCGACGACGACGACAACGACGACGGACTATATAGGGATATATTCTAACTCCTAACGCACCAAAGCAAGCACCTCCAAATTAATTAAATTCCTCCCTCCAAACTAACTCAAGTATCATCGTCCTTATGGCTATATGGTGTCACAGGTGCAATAGTCACTAACCCCAGCAGCAGGTATCATTAACCTTTCTTCAGCGAGCTTATAATAGAAATAAATATAATCCCTCGCATCTTTTTGTCATTTCTCTTCTAAACGTATATGGATAAATTCCTCTCTTCAAGTTAAAATTTAACAAAGGCAACAATTTATTATTAAAGAGGCAAAGAATTTCAATTATTGTATAACTGTTATGTGAAAATAAGATCTTGGACCGTAGTTCAATAATTCATATGTAAAATTAAAATGTCCCCTTTGAAATTTTTTTATTTCTTTTCTTAAAAGTTTTTTATTATAATGATATCGTTGAAGTCCCCTACGTTTATGATCATCGATTTAAAAAAAATATTCTTCTCTGATAATTATTTTTTAATTTTCGTCTACAAAAAAGTTTTTGAAATTTTCTTTTTTATAGACAATTTGAGAAACAAAAAATTTTTAGGCATTCTTTGATTTTCCGCTTGAAAAAATATTAATTTTTCTGAATGATCCAAAAGTTGTGAACGTTCAAATGAACGAAATATTTTTTCTATATAATTTCCAAAAATTACTGACTGCAATAAAAATCAAAAACGTAAATTAAATATTTTGGAGCTTTAAAATTTATTTTTCAATAGATTACTCAAAATTACAAAAATAAAATTTGATTTTGGAGAAGAAATAAATAAATTTCGTTCATTTGAACGTTCGAAACTTTAGGAACATCTTTCTGAATCGTTGATAATAAACGTCGTGGACTTCAAATTCGTTCTGCAGCGAAAAAATATATTACAAAAAAATTTATTTGGTTCAAATAATAAAATACTTGACTATTATCAAAAAAATATTTTTTCAATTATATATACATTCAGATTAATGATTAATTACAGGATTATTTATACGAATAAACCAATTATTTGGTAAAATAATATATTTTCAGTACGTTTCCACACCAACAATTAATTAAACTAAAAACTAACTAACTAAACGTAAAAAATTAAAACAATAATGTAAATTTCGACAATAAACACCGCACACTGAAAAAAATATTTATTTGATTCAAATAATGAATTAATTTACTATTATCAAATAAATATTTACTGGAACCAAATAATTTTTATTTGAGTCAATTAAATTGTATTTGACTCAAATACAGAAATTATTGATTTAATTACAGTTTATTTGATTGAAATAAAAATTATTTGGTTCCAGTAAATATTTATTTGATAATAGTCAAGTAATTCATTATTTGAATCAAATAAATTTCTTTTTCAGTGCAACGTTGGTGTAGAAACGTAGTAGTGAAAATATATTATTTTATCAAAAAAAAAAAAAAAAAA
>JUFY01036583.1:6979-18428 GCA_001855655.1 Leptopilina clavipes
TAGTAAAATTTAACTAATTCAAAAGCAAAAAGTGAGTCACTAATTCAAATTAGTTAAAATTTTTACTAATTCAGATTTAGAGAGTACTAATTCACATTTAGAGAGTGTTCTACTACAACTGATACATGATTTTCATTATTATTTTTGTTGTTATTGAAAAGTCTGTTGAAGTTATTTTAAAGATGACGAAGAACTCAATAAATACATAAATAGTGAAAAAAAATAATTAACACGAGGACTTAATAAGGGTGACGAGCGCTCAACTTTAATAGTCTGTACATAAATTATAGAGAGTGCTTCGATTACCACTTGAGTGTGAGATGAATCATCGAATTACGCCATTAGGTGACGGTTGGCGTTTCATGCGTCGGGACGCTAGCAAAACTGATGGGCAGTTTTACATCGAGAATACGGGATTTTCACAGGAGTCATATTATAGCCAGCTTGGAACTCTCATTGAGTCATGCAACCAACATAGACACATGCAAGTGTCTCAAACTCTTTATATATTTATTTACTCTTATGTACCGAGAAGAATGCCATCGCAAGTTCACTTGCATTTCCAACTTTTTATTTTCTCACAAGAATAATTCTAAATTAAACTAGATATTTAATATTGATAAAAAGATAATTAAAAAATTATCATAAATTGATAAATATAAATACTCTCCCAATCTGAATTAGTAAAAAATCGTCCACTAATTAAAATTAGTAATAGAAATTTTCACTAATTTTTAGTAGAATTTTGCTATTTTATTTAGTAGTTCTATTTTTTTTCTTTTTCTATTTATTTAGTAGATCTATTTTTTTTCCTAAGGGTTAGTAGAAAATTACTAAAATTTAGTAGAAATTTCTATTTATTTAGTAGTTCTAATTTTTTTACTAAAGCGTTGGTAGAAAATTACTAAAATTTAGTAGAAATTTCTATTTATTTAGTAGTTCTAATTTTTTTACTAAAGCGTTGGTAGAAATTACTAAAATTTAGTAGAAATTTCTATTTATTTAGAAGATCTAATTTTTTTCCTAAGGGTTAGTAGAAAATTACTAAAATTTAGTAGAAATTTCTATTTATTTAGAAGATCTAATTTTTTTCCTAAGGGTTAGTAGAAAATTACTAAAATTTAGTAGAAATTTCTATTTATTTAAATTAGTGGACGACTTTTCACTAAACTAGATCTAGAGAGTAAAAAAATGGAAAATTTGTAATAATTTATAAGAATGACAAAATGATATTAAAATAAAAAACAATGCCCTAATACTGTCTTATAAATAAAATTAACGGGGAAAGTAATAAACTGTAATGAAAAAAACCCTTAATGTTAAGATTACAGTTTGGGAAACAATTTGTTGAGCTCGTTGAACAATAGCTCTTTCGTTTGCATAAAAGAGCAACGTTTTGAGGTTGGATACACTATGAGCTTGCTGAAAACACGCGTTCTTTACTCGCAGTAATCCTATTTTGTTTCCTCGTTTTTCCTCATCTTTACATTGTTCCTCGTGTTCTTTTTTTCTTCTTCTTCTTTTACAAACAGCATCACCGCGTACCACAATGTCTGCTTCATCACAAATTGATTTTTCTTTCCCCAAACCATGAATCAGTGTTCTTATTCCTTTTCCGTTTTCAAATTAATGAAAAGCACTTGGAGATTTTTTAATGGAAATTTTACTTTGGAAAGTATTTTAGTGAGGAGTGTGCAATGTGTTTATATATATATATATATATTATATGAAAGGTGGGGAAGAGTAACAATTTGGTAAAGTTCTCGACAGTAGCTACGTGACTAAAACAGTTTGTGTAAATTTAAGTTGGCAAGAGCTATTACGAAGTTCACTTCAGCAATTAACTCGATAAGATGCGAAGAAACCTTGGCTGTTCAAATGTCCTTTAAAGTAAAACTCCATTACTTGGGATCACTATAGTTTAGTGAATTCAACAAAGTAAGATTTCAATTGGTCTGTGTATTATATTTTGCGAGCAGAAAGTTCTTTATTAAAAATGAACCCGATACGACCCCAACTTTATTCGATAGACAAATGAAATATTTATCTTGGTTCAGGCGAAGCACTATCTTATTTTTTCATTTTCTCACCACAAAGTCGAAAAACTGAGTTTTTTCGAGAGATGAAAGGTCACTTACTTTTATATAATCTCCCTACATTAATACTGTTAAAAAACATTTCCAACATTTTCTTCTTCTTCCAAAAGGAAGGAAATAATTTTTTTCATCAATCGAAAGTCGATTCGAAAAATTTCAACGAGAATAAAAGAAAGATTTCAAAAATACAAAGCAAGTGGCGCATTACATTAATTTTCATATGCATTGCCGGTCTCTTTGTTATAAAAGTAAATGAGACTTTAAAAAAAGAGTAATTTAAATTTCAGAAAAGCCGATATATTAAATAACGAGATACGATTGGTTGTCCGCAATAACAATGATGATCCGTCAACGACCAAAATGTGTTACCTATTAACGTACTGTGCGCTTCAATTTATTTTAATTGATGTGTGCGGAATAAAAGCGCGCGGCATTTTTTTTTCCCCCGTTGAGCACGTGATTAAAATCGCTTTTATATCTCATCAATAGTAATTAGTTGTTGCATCTGTTTAGCCGCAAATGGGATATATATATATTGGACCGTGTATGTGCACACAATTCACAAGCAACGGCCAATATTGGAGCGTATATGCCACCATAAAAGTATGTATACATATGCGTGAAACATAAAACGAGGCCTTTCATCGTATATATACATACGAACATAATAATGGTGCCTGACTCGGTTTTACTTTCACTCAATTCAATTCAATAGACTTCGTTGACTGAATTCGATACTTGATAGTTGATACTGCGTAAATAATACTGATTGAAGAGTCGTTCGATTATAAACATTATTTAATCAGATGAAAATGTTCGATAGTAGAAAAATGTCAAATTGGAATTAACTTTTCCCCCCCAACTATTATGTAGTTGAAGTCCACAACGTTGATCAACGAAAAAAATTTTTTTTAATAAACATAAATATTATTTATTGACTATTTAACAATTGTCATTTAAACGTAAAAAAGAAGCTTTTTGGTTAAATTTAGTGACGATTGTTTCAAAACCATTTAGTATAATATTCGTGTGTATTAAACAAAAAATTTTCGTTGATCAACGTTGTGGACTTCAAAGTCGTCAACTATTTGGAGAGGGGGAGGGACCTTTTTCTATTTCGTATCTATGATCAACGACTTAAAAAAATTCTTCTATTGTAATTATTTATTTTTAATTTTCCTCTACAAAAATGCCTTTGAAATATTTTTTTACAGACAATTTGAAAAATATGCCTAAAAATTTTTTAGCCATATCAAATATTATGATTTACAGCTTGAAAGAATATTAATTTTTCTGAATCGTTGATAATGAATGTTGTGGACTTCAACTTCATGTTGTATTTATTTACGCCAATAATCTTTAAACATATCGTCAATTCCATATTCGCAAATAAGATCAAGAGTTCTTATATAATAATTTTGTCTTTCATATATAAATATGCGATAAAAACATTTATTTTCATTTCTGAGAGTACTCCAATAACGTTTTCACTTTGAGCTCTATTCATAAAATTTAATAAAGAATTCCTCCTGTCGCGGAAAATCCGAGTACAGCTTTGGAAAAATGTTTTATGCAAGCCAAAGAGAGGACATATAGAAAAATCCACACATATACATATACACAAACTGTTAGAGAGAGAGAGAGAGAGAGAGAGAGAGAGAGAGAGAGAAAATACGGATATGAAAGAAAGAAAAGGTTAAAGTGAAAATGAAATATGATTGAAGAAATATTATCGAAGGAGAATTGACATGCAGTGTGTATTTTATTGGCAAAGAGCGCGAGAGAGGCGCGTTGGCACGCGTCTGATTTCGAAAGTGTTTTCCAAAGTCTCATTTACTAACGAGCTTAACCATTGGTGTTTTGCACCGATTCAATGGTTATAGAAATCTAAGGCTTCTGGTGGGTGCAACTAACCTAAATACCAACTCAGCAATTTCTTCCTTGCCTCTTGTTACCTGCGACACTACAATAATCTTTTAAAAACTCAATTTTCCCTATAAAACACTAAATAACAAAAACTATTCGAAATTTAACGGAAGATAATGTATTACTGATAAAAAATAAAAAAAATAAAAATTATTTTCCGTAAAATCAATACTGACCCAGAATCCCGTGTTGTTGGATACACCATAACAAATGTGTTTGCATTAGAAGAAACTGGTTTTGATAAATCTAAAGGGATAATCGATGGGGAATGATGGGGGGGAAAGACATTTGTAAAAAGCAATGTTTCCTAAGAAGCTTAGACAGATTTAAGGAAAATGCATAAACAAATACAGAGGTTTAATGCATATATATATATGCTTTGCAGAAGGACTGCTTTTAAACGCGCCATTTGTTTTGCGACACACTAGAAGTAACATCGTGCCAACCAGGTTTTCCTTCTTTGACGTTGGCAACTTGAACGGACATAGCAATTCATTCGTGTCACGAGCCCGAAGGGAATGTTTAATTCGACGACATTCTGATGCTTTTTTTGCTGCACTAAACGTAAACGTAAACTCGGCAGATATTGCCGTAGACGTATACAGAAATCCAGAAAATGCCAATGAAATACGACGAATCAAACGAAAAACACTGATATGTTCTGCTCCTTTTATCTAATTATGGTTAAGCGCATCGCGAATCTCCTTTTTCGTCAACGGAATCATTTTTTTTTCCTTGTCTCTTATTTCTTTTTTATTGCTAACACATTTTTACGATCAAATATAGATTTTCTTTTTAGGAGCTGCATGTGTCGTTATTGGTGACATTTATAAATGTGAATATTTGCAGTAATTAATCAGAAACAATTGTAGAACGTTCAAACTGTCTCTAAATGCAACAGCTTTTGTAACAAACACGATAACTAAACTGGAGGAACATGAAACGTAGTACTGTGATCGTAAAGGGATGAATTTCCCTTTTGTTTGGAATTGGTACAGTAATATTACGCGCAGTAATCCGGATTTACCTTATACATAATTGTCATGTATTTGTTGCGCGTTTTGAAATAATACAACACAATAATCAATTTGCTTCGATTTTTGAAATTTTCTGGTTTTGTTATGCAAAATATATTATTGAATTTTGAAAACCATTTTGTTCTGTTCTCAAAATCTGATTAATATGTAATAAAGAAATTTTTCTATTGTTGTGGGTTTTAGCAGATAGAGAATAATTAAAAATGCATATATGAAATTGAAACAAGGCGGATGATGAAAAATTAAATTCAGAGGAAGCTCTTCCACAAAGGAACCCTTTTGCTTGTGCTGATTGAAGGGCGTCGAATGGGGACACTGGGAGGGTCTCACACATTCGCGAAACCGGATAACAAAGAGATCAAGTTTACCATAGAGAAGAACACCTGTAGCTCTTTAGAGCTTTACATCTAATTTTTGAAAAGTTCCACTGGTTAATCACCATCAGGCAATATTGATTTCGATGAAAAAAAAAATCAAACAACCTTTCGTTTTTTCAAAAAAATGAAATCTGTTTTATGTTCCAAATAGTTAAGGGAAATGAAAAATTCTAAAAATGCTGCTTTTTCAGAATTCACAGAAAACCGTTGCAAAATGATATTGCTTTCTTGGATCATTCCAAAAATTGATCCAAAAAGCACTTTGCAACGTTTTGATCCCTTTAGGTTTTCTGTGAAAGAAAGAAAGTACCTTCTAATTTTGTAACGCAAATATATTTTATGTTTTTATTTGTCCGATGGATGTAATTTCAGAGAGAGAAAGGAGTTTTCCCTTGGGAACTGAGTCAGATTTCAAAATTTTTAACGAAATAAAATGTTTCTGCATGAAGAGCAGAGAGATTTTATACCAATCTAACAATTATTTCGCATTGATCTTCTTTTATTTATTTTCTATTTTGTGTTTTTGAAATCGATATGTGCGTAGACAATGAACACATATACAGCAACAATAACTTGTTCATGGAGAGAAGCGTGTTATACGAGTTCAATTTCAACTCGGTTGACGTGGCACGTATAAACGGCGACCTGTCTCGATAATTGAATATTCGATACAATTTGCCAAAGCTTCACACGACCTGCTTCAGCAGCCAATATTTGACCCGGCAGGTATCAAAGCCCCGCGGGTTCCCAGTGCAGTCGTTCGAGTTCAAACAGATTTTAAAGATTTAACGTCCAGATATCGACATCGAGGAACGCTTTCAGAATTCCTGACAGAGAACGGATGCTCAAAATTTCAGGGGGTTTTTGAACCGGCTAGTTTCCAGCAATGTTTGGTGACCAAAGTTTCACGCTTCACAGCATTTTACTATCTCGAAATCCACTGTCTACTATTCTACTTTACTTTACTCTAGTTAAAGGAAACAATAATTTTCAACGCAGAGAAGCGTGCTCTGCGTTTTCCAGCAGCTATGCATCATTCCGTTTCTTTTGTAATTATTTTTGATTTACGATTTTATTCTAGCTTTTCTTTAAAAATATGGTTCAGATATTATTTCATTTTAACTATATAAGGAAAATTTTCACAAAAAACTACTTTTATACATAAATGTTGAGAACCATGCTTCATTCTTTTTTTCCCCTCTTAACGATTTTTATTTTTCACAATTTAAATACCTACGTGAGTCTAATGTTCCATTTTTTCTTTTTTATGTTGGGGAAATTTAAATAAAACTCGAGACTAAAAATTTAAACGAGAAGAAATGATAAATGAAATTAAAAAAATTGAAATAAAAGTTACTCCTTGTAAATAAAATGAAATAATCCTACCTTCAAAAAACAATTTCCATAAAAAATGTTAAAATTCAAATATTGCAGTAAAATTACAAAACATTATTACCTTATAAAAATAAACAAATGAATATGAAAAATATTCAAAACGTACTATAAATAAAAAAATAAAAGTAAAACTTTTTTTTTCATTAAAACCGAAATGTCCTGCTTAGTAATGAATGGGAAACCATAAAAAGAGGAACTTTATTATATATAGAGAAGCGAGAATTGTTAGTTCGAGGCTATGCGAGCGAAGAGAATTTTTTTTCCTGACCCTCAACTGACGACAACTCTTAAAGTTTCCACTGCTCAACGGCAGGAATGTGAATATGAGATAATAAAATTGAATGGAGAGAATATGGAGGCAATGAGTAGAAAAAAAACTTGAAGCGTCGATTATAACCAGAAAAATGGAGACAATGTTTAAAAGAACAAGGTAATGGCTTTTAATTAAGTCAAGATTAACCGCGAATTATTTAACGGTATAACCCTCATAAAAGAAAAGAAGGAATTCGCTAAAGCCAAAAATAAACAATTTGAGAAAAACATTTTCACGTAATGATAATGCAATTATTTCAGGCATAAGCTCCATAATGAAAAAATAACTTCTCAAAAAAAAAAAAAACTTGAAAATAATGAATATTACCCCTCCAATTGCACTCACATAAAAGTGAATGAAGAAAAACTTTTTCTTTTCAACGAGATTAATATCACTCTAATATTTCAGTTTAATATATGTAATATCCCATGTATTATTGAAAAAATTATGTGATTAATTAATAAAAATTAATTAAATAAAAATTCTGAAAAAATAATTCGAAAAATTATCTAAATATATATGTTTTTCTCGCAGGTTTAAAAATGACATTTTTTTCTTACTTAATGTCAGTTTCATTGAAATAAGACTGATCTGGAAACGCAATTCGTCGACAAAGTTTGAAAAGCGAGAGAAGGGAATTATTTCGAAGTCGTGACTTTCAGCTGTAACCACGAGCAGTTACGAAATGCGTTCAAAACTATTTCGAATTCCAACAAACTCTATGGGAGTGTGATCGTCTTCTCTCTCTCTCTCTCTTTCTCTCTATTACAGCACATTGAAATTCTTACTAACGAATACAACAAACCAATTTTAATCTATCAACATTCTCCCAAGAAGTTTAAATATTGGTCTCGAAAATTATTCTAATCCAAAAGGTATTTCAATATTCTTGCGGTAAATTATACATCAAGAGTGTTTTAACTAACTTTTGGAATGAATCTAAATTTACCAACGTTTTCGACGTTTACGTCAATGAAAGAAGAAAAAAAAATTGTCTTTTCAGAATCAAAAACAAATAATTTTTATAAAAAGAACTTATGTCGCCTATTACTCCCTTAAAAAAATTTAATTACAACCGAGAATTTTATTACTGATGACAAATTAAAATTTTTTTCTGTCCCAATTCGTCGGCGTAAACGTTGCGGTAACTTCAGCTTCAACTTTTGGAGTCAATTTTTGAGTCTAAAAATTATAATTATAATTTATAATTATACAGATGGAAACATTGTAAAATAACTTTTACTATTTACAAAGTTAAACCTAAACTTCTTGGGAATTTCTGTCAATTTTTACTAATTACAGAGTAAATTTGACTATTTCCTGAAGTAAATTTTTAGTAAAATTAGTGAAATCCACATTGAACGTTGTAAAAACTCCGGAAATAGTAAAAAAATGGGAATTTTGGTA
Organism: Leptopilina clavipes; assembly: GCA_001855655.1. Classification (NCBI taxonomy): domain Eukaryota; kingdom Metazoa; phylum Arthropoda; class Insecta; order Hymenoptera; family Figitidae; genus Leptopilina; species Leptopilina clavipes. Next base: position 15,531 of record JUFY01036583.1, read on the forward strand.
ATGCGCAAAAATTCCAGACAGTTGTTTTACTTATTTTGTAAATAACTTTTGTAATAACTTTATTATATTTTTTTCCATTTGGAAAATTCTGGAAATATTTTCCACTGCGCATTAGAGCAAGTAATAATTTTTTACAGACCCAAATATTTCATTATTCTCCTTTATACGGAATTGGAGACGACAATAGTTGCAATTGATGGCAACCAGAGTCATTGATTTAATTACAATCAATAATAATTGTTGTAATCGATGTTAATTACAATCGCTGATGGCTACAGTTAACGATAATTTCCAAGAATAATATACCAAAATCGATGGAAAGTTAACTAAATAGGAGAAATTCTACACCCTAGTTTTTAATCTCTGGAGCGAAACAGAAAAAGATTGAGATTTTTCGCGGAAAAATCTATTGAAAAATGTAAAATCAAAAGCAAGTGATGAAGAAATTATATAGAAAATTGTTGATATAGTTTTAGTAAAGCTCTGACATCAGTTACAAGTCAGAACACAGAGATCGCTAAATTGACTGAGAGAGTATACTTAGCAAACAATATAGTATATATACGTTTATGATAAACAAGTTAATACTCCAACCATTTCATCATACCGCGTAAACATGGGCAATGTACGTGAAGCTTTCAACTCCAACATTAAGCCTTTGTCACTACAGAGCAGTAATAAATTATTATAAAAATTTACGTCTGGCATATCAAAAACAATTTGCGGGAAAATAATAACTCGATTTGTTTTTAAAGTCACTAAGTGAATAAAGAAAAAAAGGGGGGTAAAGAAAAAAACTTTGGAAGACTAATAACACTTAGAGAGAAGAACTTTTCTCTCACAGAAAGAGAGCCTTATTATTTATGCAGGGATGATTTCTTTATACCTTCTAAACTTTCAAATACGAAGACCTACTTAGTCAATTACTTAATTTTTTGTGCCAACAAAAAAAAAAATTTCCTTGCAAAACGTATATCAAATGGAATTTTCTCGTCTCTCACAAGAGTTCGTGAAAGGAAAGAACAGTAATGGAATTTGAAGGGGGAAAAAAAATTGATTTGTTTGCACTTTACGATGTGTATAACAATTTACCGCCCACGTGTTCAAGTTCTGCTTGATAGTTTCGACGCCACGATTAGTGTTAGGCCTTTGAAAACATATACGCACGAGTGTATGGTATTTCAGCTATCCGTTCGGGTCTTGGAAAGGGGTTAAAGTACCGCAAGAATATGCGCGCATTCTGACTGGATATATTACAATAATGAAAAGTTAAACTCACGGTATTTGATGTGTAGTCGTGGAGCAGGATCTTGAGGCCATGCAGCAGCAACATTTTGAGCGATCAAGGTAACCAGAGCCAAAGCCAGCGTCCAAATGGTCGCGTCCATCTTGGATGCGAGTGGTCCTGCAAGGCTCCTCTTTTAATCAACGGTATTGTAGTTGGTTCGCCATCGCGGTCCCGAGCACTCCTGAAAGTACAAAAAAATCTCAAGTTAGTTCTATATATATATACGTTGTATGTTATTCGTTTTTATGCAAGAAAGGAAAGAAGATCGTTCTTTTCTTCAGAAGCTGCGCCGACAAGTTCAGGCAACCATTAAAGGATACCAAAACATGGCGGGTTTAATTCAATATAGCGTCGTCCGCACTAGCCGAGGATTTATTACCACGAGTCAAGAGTATTTTTCTCAGAAGTCTCAACGAAAATATGTTCAACAATCAAAATGTCCCTTTATTAACTTCTTTATTCCAACTTTTTCCTATATGTTTTCCTTCTCATTCACTTAATCTCTCTATGTGGGTGATTATAATTAAAATGGCATTTTTATATCCTGCCCAAACATCTGAAATACTATATAAAAATTTTTGAGTCAATTTTCTTAATCACTTGTTCCACTCAAATTAATAATTCTTAGTCGCTAGGAATTCTCTGAAAAAATTTGACAGAAAGATTAATCGCGAAATTTCGACTAAATGAAACCAATTGCATATTGGAAATTTTATGTTTTAATTGTTCGTGTTTAATTGGATGTTGATTAAAAAAAAAATATATATATATACATTTTTGACTTTTGATAAGCGTTAAAATCCAGATTCATTAAATTATATATATTTCAAATTTAAAAATCGCGTCTCTTTTAATTGAAATGTAGAAATTATTCATGTTGAATATCCCAAAATTAATTAACTTTATGAAGGGCTTTCAATACCCCTTCTCAAAAAAAATATATATATATATTAAAAATCGTTAATATTGCAAGAAAATTTTTAAAAAATTTTTTAACTATTTTAGAAGATAAAACCATGAGTTTATATACTGCTAATAGTAAATCCTAAATAATGCAAAATTACACGAAAGACACGAGGACAGAAGATTAAAATGTATTAGAAGTTAAAATTAAATTAGAAGTTAAATTTTCCAAGGGGAATTAATATTTTTTCTTTTCACTTATAGTCCGCCTGACTAAACACATGAGAGCGGGGAAAATTACTTTCTTTTAATAAGCAAAAAGCGCTCGCAGATTATAATTTTCTTTGAAAAGAATATTTTACATCATGTGAAATAGATGGCGAGTCCTGTTAATGCAAAAAGTAATATAAACACATTTATGAAGTTTATGAATGTTTACTCAGGGGCAAGATGTTTTCCAGGAAATATATGGTTCATGTATGTATATTTTCCATTGAATTCTTCGCGTGTATGGAGAACCTATTGTTTATTGTCATAATTATTTTCTTTTCGCCTGCGTTTCATTTAATTAGCCTTATATATCTCCCATATTTTTAGTTTTACGTGTCAACTTTCATCACCTAAACCGCAGTAATTCAATTTCATTTCTACCACAATAATAAAATTATTATCAAATTCGTCAATTTAGTAAATTATTATTATTTCGT
>JUFY01036583.1:24408-34408 GCA_001855655.1 Leptopilina clavipes
ATAATTTATTTGAGTTAAATAAAAGTATTTTTTTCTCAGAGCCTACTGAAACAATTTTTTTTGTTTTAAATAAAAAATTTATTTGACACAAATAAAATTTGTTAGTTGTACTAAATAAATTTTTATTTGAACCAAATAAACTATTTATTTGAACCAAATAAACTATTTATTTGAACCAAATAAACTATTTATTTGAACCAAATAAAATTAATTTGGAACGAATAAATAGTTTAGTAGGCTGTGAAGTCAAATATATCTCTTTTTTCTGGGTGCCGATTGAAAGTAGTTGAAGTTTAATACACTGAAAAAAAAATTTATTTGATTCAAATAATGAATTAATTAACTATTATCAAATAAATATTTACTGGAACCAAATAATTTTTATTTGAGTCAATTAAATTGTATTTGACTCAAATACAGAAATTGTTGATTTAATTACAGTTTATTTGATTGAAACAAAAATTATTTGGTTCCAGTAAATATTTATTTGATAATAATCAAGTAATTCATTATTTGAATCAAATAAATTTTTTTTTCAGTGTACTAATTAATTTCGTAAGACTACTAATTATATCAGTAAAATTTACTAAACGAATTTGTAGTTTTATACTAACAATAAATTAGTAATTTGACTAAAAATTAGTCGAGAAAAATTACTAATTCATTAGGAGAAATTAATTATTTTTCCAATTTTACGAAATAAGGTTTGATTCTGAATATTTTGTTTGGTGAACTCACCTTATTCATTATTTATCGATCCTTGACGATTTGAATGTTCTCACGATCATCCTTCCATGCCTTTAGAGCAAAAAACTAAAATCAGAAAAAATGTTTTGATAAATATCCAAAGAAAAAAAGTCTCATCATAAATTTTCTATAGTAAAATCAATTTAGTTCAAGTGTCAACTGAATCTACGATTAAAAATAATTTTCCTAAAGATCCGAATGTTCAAATGAACCTGATAATTATTTATATCTTCTCTCTAAATTTGAATTAGTAAAATTTTTAACTAATTTGAATTAGTGACTCACTTTTTGCTTCTGAATTAGTTAAAATTTACTAATAAATTAGTAAAAAAAATTTTTCTACTATTTATTAGTAAAATTTAACTAATTCGAAAGCAAAAAGTGAGTCACTAATTCAAATTAGTTAAAATTTTCACTAATTCAAATTTAGAGAGTTCTTCAAGATCAAATTTTAATACTTTTGCTAATTCAAAAGCAAAGAGTCATTCTGTTAAAATATTGACTAATTAGTAGAAAATTGTTGTCATATTATTTATTAGTAAAAATTGAACTACTTCAAAGGCAAAAAGTCAGTCAATTTGTTAAAATTTACTAATTAGTAAAAAAAATTTTTTATTAGTAAAAACGTAAAAATTAGTAAAAATTAGTTTAACGTTTATTATAGTAAAATTTTACTAATTCAAAAACAAAGTCAGTCAGTAATTGAAAGTAGTTAAACTTTTTTTTACTAATTCAGAGTTAGAGAGTTGGATCATGATTATGAATAATTAACTAATTGATAATTAACTTAAAATTTAAGTTAATTTTTGTGCTAATATTGAAAGTGGTGATTAACAAAGATGTCTGGACTATTCAAAACTTGTGAATGGCATTGGCCTGGCAATAGTAGTGTTGTGGTGGAGCGACGTGACAAAAAGAAAACAAATTTTCCGGACAATTCATCTAATGGGATATAAATGCAGGTGAAAAAAGAATATTCCCCATTGGTGTTAAAACCCGGGTGGTTTTTTTTTTCTTTTTTTTTGTTTTGCTCGTGGGTGGCAATGTTGACAGCAGTTGTCCAGTTTTCTATACGGATGCACGTGAGAACTATAGAGCTGTCAGAATGACAGTTTCACTATATATCTATGCATATATAAGCTTGCTGGGAAGTCGTAAGTGTTGGCTAAGTTACTCTCCTAAGAGCAATGAAATCCGAAGAGTGACTTCATGACCGTCTAATGGCGTCGGGACCACCAAAGAATTGCCATAAGACTCAAGAAATTCATATTATAATATGCAAAACCTTTTACAGATATGAAAAATTATTCATATCGAAAACGGTATTTAAATTCCTAAAAATAAAAAGAAGATAAAAACAAAAAGATAGAGAAAAGTGGGAAAAATTTCCAAACTTGAGAATAAAAATACTTTTTGTTAATCATTGACTTTATGGAACATTTTTCTTAGTTTATATAAAATCACAAGCAGTAATGAAAGGAAGTAACTTTATCTTCTAGTTCGAACTTACCTGACATTTCATTAGATTGTTGATTAAGATTACACTGAACAAAAATAAAAAAAATGTTTGATTCTGTATCAGGGAATCAGATTATAAACTTTCTATTATATACGTTATATTGTGAAATCTTCGCGCTTGTCAGAATTATAGTTACAATTAACCCCTTACGTGTGTCTCTATCAGTTTTCGAATATAATGTGTCGATCACTCCAATTATTTTGCACATGGTATATTCTCGTTAACGATAACAGCAGGCAATATGGCTAATCGGTATATATATATAAGCCGCGCTGCAAAGCGGTAGACATTCGACAGACAGGAAAAATTTATGCCCCACGAGGTATGTACATACATATATATGTATATAGTGTGCAGAGGTCAACATTTCAAAATTAAAACCTTTTTCATCGACTCAACAACTCAACGTTTCAGTTTGTTGCATTCTATTAACTTCCTTGTTTCTGTAATCTTTTTTTTTTTCAACTTCATATCTAATCTGTTATTAATCAGATTTACAAAATAGGTAGCGACTTGGCTTTTGCGTTCAAAATGTTTAATGACAGGTAGTTTTTTTTTCGGTGACTTTAGGTCAATAGTGCTTAATACTATACACAATTTGAATGATTTACTGATTTACTGATTTAGACAAACATAATTTTAGTAAACTGATGTGAAAAATTAATATATTTTTTTGTACATTTTTATTTAACTAGATTTTAAATAAATAAATTTATATTTCACTGATTTTTCGTCTATTTAATTAAATTTTCATTTAACCGGATTTCTATTTAACTAAATTTCTTTAACCGAATTTCTAATAAACTAAACTTTTATTTAACCGAATTTCTATTTAACTAAATTTCCATTTAACTGTATTTCTATTTACCTAACTTTTTATTTAACCGAATGTCTATTTAACTAAATTTTTATTTAACCGAATTTTTATTTATTATTTAATTTTTATTTCTATTTATAACTAATTGTTGAACAAAAAAATTGTAAGTTGAGACAATTGATACAAGGGACAGTTGAAACAAGTGGATACAGTTAATTACAGTTTCGATACAGTTAATTATAGAGAAACGAAGATGGGACCTCACCTATGCAAGAGTTGGAGATAGGGACAGTTGAAACAGAGAAAATAATTACGATACTGTTAAATAAAAAAAATATTGGGAATTGAGAAAATTGATACAAGGGACAGTTGAAACAAGTAGAAAACTTTCGATACAGTAAATTATAGAGATGAGGATAAGGGATAGTTACCTGTGAAAGAAGTGAGGATGGGAAAAATTGACACAAGGGACAGTTGAAACAAAGAATACAGTTAATTATAGAGATACGAAGAGGGGACCTCACCTATGTAAGAGTTGGAGATAGGGACAGTTGAAACAGTTAATTATAGAGATACGAAGAGGGGACCTCACCTATGTAAGAGTTGGAGATAGGGACAGTTGAAACAGAGAAAATAATTACGATACTGTTAAATAAAAAAAATATTGGGAATTGAGAGAGATACTGTTAAATAAAAAAAATATTGGGAATTGAGAAAATTGATACAAGGGACAGTTGAAACAAGTAGAAAACTTTCGATACAGTAAATTATAGAGATGAGGATAAGGGATAGTTACCTGTGAAAGAAGTGAGGATGGGAAAAATTGACACAAGGGACACTTGAAACAAAGAATACAGTTAATTATAGAGATATGAAGAGGGGCCCTCACCTATGCAAGAGTTGGAGATAGGGACAGTTGAAACAAAATAATTACGATACTGTTAAATAAAAAAAATATTGGGAATTGAGAAAATTGATACAAGGGACATTTGAAACAAGTAGAAGACTTTCGATAAAGTTAATTATAGACATGAGGATAAGAGACACTTACCTGTAAAAGAAGTGAGGATGGGAACAATTGACACAAGGGACAGTTGAAACAAAAAAAATAAATCCATAATTGTTAAACAACAAAAAATGGAAATTGAGACAATTGATGCAAGGGACAGTTGAAACAAGTGGAACAATTTTGGTACACTTAATTATAGAGCTTGGAAGAAGGGACAGTTACCTGTAAAAGAAGTGAGGATTGGGACAATTGACACAAGGGACAGTTGAAACAAAAAAAATAATTCCAAAATTGTCAAACAACAAAAAATGGAAATTGAGACAATTGATACAAGGGGCAGTTGAAACAAGTGGACCAATTTTGGTACAGTTAATTATAAAGATTAGAAGAGGGGACAGTTACCTGTAAAAGAAGTGGGGTTGGGGACAATTGACACTAGGGACAGTTGAAACAAAGAAAATAATTTCGATACTGCTAAACATTAAAATCGGGAACAATTGATATGGGACAACTGATACAAGGGACAGTTGAAACAACGGCAACACTTTCGATACAATTGATTACAAACACAGGAGAGAGACAGTTGAAACAAAAAATAATAATTCAGATGCAATTGGTCACAGATGGGTCAAAGTCAAATATGATTAATCAGAAAGATTGGAAGACTGGGACAGTTGATACAAATGAAATAATTCCGATACAGTTACAAGAGTAGAAGAAAAAAGAAGAGAGAAGAAACGGCTGGATGAGAAGAAGGAATAGAAGTTAGAGACTAAGGATTACCTGTGTTCAAAGTACCTCGTGCATGCATATCGAGTAAAAGAGAGGAGGATGCAAAATTGAATGCATTGATGAGTTCCCGAGTATGGAATCAGTCGTTGTCGAACGGTTGCTGGTGGTTTGGCAGCATCGTTGGCTTCCAGACTCTCAAAGAGAGCGAGCGTGTATAGAGAACTACGAGGAGAGCCGTTCGGCAATGTGACTCCTGCCTCTTCATGGTTGCTTAGAGCATTGCTCAGCTCAGCGGCGTTTTCAGTGTTATTTCGACCGTCGCGGAGGTCGGACTCTTGTTCGAATGTCACTTTACGTGCCGCGAATTCTTTTTCCCATTCCAGCAATCGTTTAAGGCACTATTTTTCCCCTATTTATCAAATTTACCAATCAATTTGAAAACCAATCAATACCCATCAATTGGATTTTTTTAAAAATTATAGAAATTAATCCACTCAGATAGTCAATCACAATAATGATTGACAGTTGAATTTTTCTTCTCTAGAAAAGTGAAATTGACTACTAAATTCAGAAAAATTACTACTAATTCAGTTGAATAGAAAAGAAAAGACATCAAACTGAAATGGCAAAAATTGAAATGATCTGCAAAGAGAAATGTCAGAACGTAATTTTTCAAAACAAGTGTAAGTGAATGAACTCGCGATGAGTTTTTTTCATGTTGAAGTGATCGGTTGTGTGGTGATGTTCAATGCACAACAGGATAGTGTTTATCAAACTCATCGATTGGATAATAATTCGCTGATGATATCGTGAGGGAAAGAGAGAGAGAGCGAGAATCATTTAAAATTTACCCGCGCGTGATTTTGTGTCTTCGATTTTATTACTGCACGTGCGCGCAAAAAAAAAAATGTGGGAAAATTGAAAAAGAAAATTGTGTAACAAAAAAAAAGGAGTATCAAGTGATTCCTTCCACCACAAAAAAGTGTGTATGAAAAAAGTTTCATAATGATTTTATCGAATGGTTTGAAAAGTTTGACAATTTTGATGACAACGTGCTGAAGGATATTTTGCCGGCATATACAATATCGATACTGCGTTTACGCAAGTGGATATATACTTAACCGTCGAGCACGTGGATACATCACTGATGAAACTTGCCGCCCAAGGAATGCGATCTTATCTCGCTCAGAGGTAAATCCTTATACTTTTTTAATCCGATTATAAACTTGGGATATTTATTTATATTCGTATATAACGTTCGCTCCAGTGTGTGAATATGTATATACATATATATATAGCAGTGAAGTCGATAAACCTGACGTTTGTCAGTTTTGTAATCAACTGCGGTTTGAAATATTAACGTTGGCAAAGTTTTATTTTCATCAAGTTACGACGTTGGTTGTAAATAAAAAAAAAGAAAGAAAGAAAAATTGTTGACTATCGTTTGGCCTTGAAATGTTCTATTTTACAGATTTGAGGTTTTTGGGTTCATGTTCTCAAGGCTTTTTGTAACTTTTAGTAACTTAATTTAAGACCGTATCGTGGCTTCTTAAACTAAGAGGCAATTTTTGAAAATAAGGAGTTTCTTAAAGTAAAAAGGAAAAGAAAGTTAAAGTAAGGAACGATTTATGAAAATAAGAAGTAGCTCTTCTTAAAATGAAAAAAAATTTTAGAAAAAGTGAAACAGTTTTTTAAAGTAGGAAGCAGTTTTCTTAAAATAAACAGTTTCTTAAAGTAAGAAAGAAAAAAAAGGTAAAGTAAGAAACAATTTATGAAAATAAGAAGTAGCTCTTCTTAAAATAAGAAAAAATTTCCGAAAAGTGAAACAGTTTTTTAAAGTAGGAAGCAGTTTTCTTAAAATAAGAAGCAATATTTTGAAAATAAGAAGAAGTTTCTTAAAGTAAGAAACAATTTATAAAAATAAGAAGTAGCTCTTCTTAAAATGAAAAACACTTTCCAAAAATTGAAACAGTTTTTTAAAGTAAGAAGCAATTTTCTTAAAATAATAAGCAATATTTTGAAAATAAGAAGAAGTTTCTTAAAGTAAGAAGCAGTTTCTCAAAATAAAAAGTAGCTCTTCTTAAAATGAAAAACACTTTCCAAAAAGTTAAACAATTTTTTAAAGTAAGAAGCAATTTTCTTAAAATAAGAAGCAATTTCTTAAAATAAGAAACAGTTTCCTAAAATAAGAAGCAGTTTCTCAAAATAAGAGCAATTTTTTCCAAATAAGAAGCAGTTTTTTTTTTAAATCAAAAGTATAGTTTCGTAATTATTTTGTCTATATCGACGAAAATTTCACCATTACTCCAACGACATTTTAACGCGTTTCATTGTCCTTCGAAATATTTTATTCCAAATTATCCCAACAAGAATTATTTATTTCTAATTACCTTTTTTTCCAAAGGAAAACAACTTTTCGTTTATCTTAAAATTCAAAAAAACCAAGAATATAAATATTTAAATATTCAAAACTATTTTCAAAAGAAATGAATTTTACCTTCAATTTTGAGAAATGAATGAACTTTGTTTACTCAATGTTCCAAATAATAATTTATATGTTGAAAACGTGAGAAACTTTTTTTTTTCATGAAAAATATCATTTCTAATTTTTTTTTTTCAATGTCGATGTTTTGAATTTATGAATATATATTATAAATTGTCGTCTCATATAAAAAAAAGAGCATATGTGACAATATTTAGCACAACTCTGCTATTGCGTTCCATGTGAATGGTTGACAACTGAAAGAAAATACTTGAACTTGAGATGATACAGATTTTTCTGGAACGAAACACGAGTCTGAGACGTAGTAGTAGGGAAATTTCGTTTACCCTCGCAAGTATATAAAAGATACCCATACCATTTATAATTCGATCGCACATTTTATCATTATCTAACCATTGTTGAAAATATTCTCCCCCATCATTTCAAAAACCCGCCTTTCAAAATTTGAAAACTGAAGCTTACAAGATTTCAAATTTTTCAAACCAGTAGAAGAAAAGATTCAAACTTATATTGAAAAGACGATCTTGAAGTCCACAATATTTATCATCAACGATTCAAAAGAAAAATATTTATACTTTTGTTTTAATTTTTTTAATTTTAATTTTTATCTCAAAAAATTTTTTCCACTTATTTAAATAAAATTGGAAAAGAAAAATTTGTCGACAAATATTAATTTTTTATTGAAAAAACATTAATTTTCTTTTGGTTGATGAAAAACGTTGTGCACTTCGAGTTGTTCTTGAAAAAGAGATGGAAAATTGAAAGAAAAACTCAAAAATACGATTGAATGACGAATAATTCTAACATTTGGCAAAAATCAAAGTTTTTCCAAAGGAGTAAATAACTTTAGTTTCTGCCTTTTATCAATAATATATTTCCTCCTGCAGTAATCTATTTTTATTTTAGAATGCAAATTGATATATTAAAAAAAGGAGGCAAAAAATAATAATGAAGGAGAGTGACATCAGAGTGGCCATCTCATCATCTTGGAATTCTTTGCTCGATTATATCTCTCTCCTGGGGACTTAAGTGCCAACAGCAATTACTTTGAAAACAAAGTTCAGTCTGTTGTGTTTTACACATTTTTCCAAGTTTTTCGCATAAAATTTTCTCAAAAAAAAAAAAAAAATTGAGAAAAAACTTTAATCAGGAACCTTCGAACATTAAATGCATTACTCATAGCATATATTTTTTCTCAATCATCATCATGTTACACATGCGGCCATGAGAAGAGTCAAGATTTCGCTGATGTTTTATAAAAAAAAAGAATTTCAATCTTGTAACCTCCCATTATCCTGCATTATTTTTTCAATGCAATCGAATTCAATTTTTATTCAGTTTCACTTAAACATTCATAAGCGAAAAAAAAGCAACATATTAAAACAATTTTTTCTTTTTGGTGATTGACTTTCTAAAATTCAGAATTCTCCCCTTTTGTTTCAAGCATTTTTTCTGCGCATTATGTATTTTTTTTCTTGTTTTTCTTTTCTCTTCTTTTTTTTTTCTTTAAAGTGAATGATAGTAAGGAGACGTTCAACATTCTTTGAGATAATTCATTCTTATCTGAGCATGTGTAACAGTTACCTTTGTCAACATCTTTTCACAAAGAAATACAAAGGTTATAAAATGAACGATTTGTCATTTCCTCTCGAGGACATCTTCCAATTATGAAATAAGTCACGAACCGCGATTGTTTTGAATGAAATTTTCAAGGTTGAAATTTTTCGAGAGAATGTTTTTTGTTTGAGGAAATAAATTCAGTGGCGTTTTTTTTTCGGGAGATTATTTTATTTCCTAATTAAACATTCCAAACTTTGTAATTTATTATTATAATATATTAATTATATAATTATTAATTAATGTAATTATTGTTGAAAATTTAAAGAAGATAATAGATCGTGATATATTAAATTGTAGTCGTTGGTTTCGAAATTAAGTTCGAACAATAATAGATCAGGATACTTTATAATCTTGACAGTCTCTCTCTCTCTCTCTCTATAAGTGTTCGAATTGCTCGTGATACGAATGGCAATTTTCGCAACGTAATCAGAATTTACAAATATATATTTGAATCCTATTTTAACGGCTAAAAATATTTCTTTTCTAATCGTAAAGAAAATATTTGCTTTGAAGTTTTATTTACAAAAATACTCTGCAAACATTTCCTTTTTATTACGAAAAATAGAAAAATTTTTTATTCTCGGCTTTTTTAATTTATAGTAAAAATGGATAATATAAACTATAAATAGATGCGAGTAATGAAAAATAAATAAATATAGATAAATTCTATCGTGTAAACAATCAGTAATGATTCAAACAAAGTCTCTTTTTAGTGTAGAAATAATCGGAATTTAATGATTCAAATAGTTTCTTGAAAAACCCGACTTCCTGTTGATTAGAAAAATCGTTGAGGGAATTTTAACAAAATAATCTATTGTTTCGGTGAAAAAAAAATGCATTGATTGAACATGCGTGTAAATATTTCTCGAATATTACTAAGTCACGTATTTCTCCGTATATGAGGTAATGAAAGAAATTTATTAGAATGAAAATTATGCCAAGAGTGATAAAAATTTCTCACATATGCTCTAAAACAGTGTTTTAAACTAATTTATATATTTATTTTCAAATTATATTTTCATTTCTCACGAGTCAATGTTTACATGAGGGAAA
>JUFY01036583.1:35645-46484 GCA_001855655.1 Leptopilina clavipes
ATTTACTGGAACCAAATAATTTTTATTTGAGTCAATTAAAATTGTATTTGACTCAAATACAGAAATTATTGATTTAATTACAGTTTATTTGATTGAAATAAAAATTATTTGGTTCCAGTAAATATTTATTTCACTGCAAACTTAAAAATATCAAATACCAAAAGTATTTTGATACCAAAAGTATCAAATTGATTCCAAATTTTTGGATCAATTTGATATTATTGGTATCAATTTGATACTTTTAAGTTTACAGTGTTGATAATAGTCAAGTAATTTATTACCTGAATCAAATAAATTTTTTTTTCAGTGTATAATAAAATTTATTTTTTTTTGACTTCATTATAATTGTAATAATAAATAATAATAAATTACTGTGCAAATTTTAGCAAAATTTCATTCATTAATTTGACTATTTTACTATCGTTTTCAACAATTTGAAAATTTTTCGTTTCGATGCTTTCGAGAAAATTTCGTAATTCAAACAATAAAAATGAGAGCGTCGACAGTGTGATACTTTCGTAATAAAAAATATCCTCATTCTTTAATTCTGAAAAGTTTTTCACACTATTTTTTATCATCTCAATGATAATTTTGGCATTTAATAAAAGACTCGTCACCTCGTGGAAATATTCAAGTTGACTATCATTTTTTGAAAGTGAATTAAAATTATTCTCGCACAAATTGATTTGTTCATTATTTTTCCTGATCTTTAAAGAGAGTGCAAATGTTTTTGCCTGTTTTGCGATATATTTCACTTTTCTTCCATAATTACTCGATAGTGTTAATTTATAATTGTTAATCATGAATATTGCATTTCCTAATTCATCAAGAATCGAGTGAAATAATTTTTTTAACTCAGAATTATTGTTAATTGATTTGCAGTGAATATTTGTGTAGAATTTTTCACTAAGATATGCCACGTAATTAATGATATTTAAAGTATAGTCTCCAGTTGGAATTCTAGTTTCGTAGAGTTCTCTTCTTCGATCCTCCTTAAAAATATGAAAAAACGAGAAAAATTTATTATCAAATAAATATTTATTAGTATCGAATAAATTTTATTTGAATCAATTAAATGGTATCTATTTAATTAAAATACGGAAATTACTGATTTAGTTAAATTTGATATAAATATAAATTATTTGTTTCAAGTAAATATTTATTTAAATCAAATAAATTTTTTTTATCAGTTTGTTAACTTACCCTTTCTACAAATTCATCTAAAATCACCTGAAGATTTTCCATTTGATCATAAATTTTAATTTTTGAATATTTTCCTTCTTTGCTAAATTGAATAATATTAAATAATTGATTTGTCGAATTATCAACAAAATTTGCCAATCTCTTGACACTTTCAATTGAAAATTTATAAGTTGATTTCTTTAATGTTCTAATAATGTTGATAATTCTATCAATAATTTCACCAATTTTTTTCATAAATATTGATAAATTTTTCGATAATTCAAAATAAATTCTTTTCAATTCATCGTTCGTTGAAATTATTTCATTTTCATGATAATTATTATTGATAAAATTTTCCATATAATCGTTATAATTTTTGGCAATTTTCAAAAATTCTTTTTCTATTCTCCTTTCGTATTTATTATTATCCAAAACTTGTGATGATGGAGTAGAATTTTTTAAAATTTCGACAAAATTTCCAGATGAATTAATAAACATTTCTATTGTTTCAAAAGATATATTTAAATAATTAAAATTTGTTGCTTGAATTTTTGAATATTTAATGTTAATTTTCAATTGAATCAATAAATTATAAATAAGTCGTGAACTTTCTTTTAATGTTTTACTGATTTCAATGATATTTTTTATTGGACTCTCGATTATCTTTTCCTGCAAATCAAAATCCAAATGAAATTAATTTCAATAATGAGAAATTTAATTAAATAAATTTTAATAATTTAACAATTATTTAATTAATAATAATAATTTAATCACAATTATTTAATTAATAATTATAATAATTTGATGACAATTATTTAATTAATAAAAATAATTTAACAATTATTTAATTAATATTAATAATTTGATTATACAATTATTTAATTAATAATAATAATTTAATCACAATTATTTAATTAATAATAATAATTTGATTACAATTATTAAATTAATAATAATAATAATAATAATAATTAATTGACAATTAATACACATTTTTTACCTCTTCTTCAATTGGTACAACGAATTCCCTCAAAATCGAGAAATTTTCATCATTCCTGGAATTTTTGCTACCAATATTGTCAGATTGCTGAAAATAAAAAGTAAAATTATTTTTATTTTACAAAATCATTTCTTTGTGATTTTTTCTTCAAAGTAAAATTTAACGTTTTTTTTTCTTTTCTACTTACATTTTCTTTTCGTTGAGTCACCAAAAAATTTGCCAAATATTTCAAAATTTTATCCATCACTTGTAAAATTTTTAAATCCGATTCAATGATAATTAATTTGCCTTCTCGAATATTTGACAAAAAATTGTACAATTCATTCATTAAATTTGACATTAAACTCATTGATAAACTTTCAATATTAAAAGTTTCATTATTTTCTATTTTGTTGAATTTTCCCACATAATGAATTGAATTTTTCACTTCATACGTGATATTATTCACTCTCAAGAAACAATTCATTAAATAATGAGAAAATTTCACATTTCGATCATTTTCCTTTGGATCAATTTGATTATTATTTTCTGGACAATTGGGAATTTTTTTTTCTTTTTTTCTATTTTCATTTGACTGGAGAAATATTTCTTTTGCACTTTCTGAGAAATATTCAACTTCATCGATTGATGTTGCCTCGAATGTATTTTTAAAATAATTATTCACCATTATTGACATGGAAATACGAAAAAGTAGCGAATCAAAATTTTTACTGTCAAATGGAAAAATTTTACTAAAGGCCGAACATAAAATTTCCGAGTGAAAATTTTCGGCGAAAAATAAATTTCTTTCAGTCACATTGTAAGCATAATTGGCCGTTAAATTTTTCATTTTGTAAATAATCTCTCTTTCATTATCCTGAAAATTAATTATTTATTTTTATTTGTTTATTTCGATAATAAAGTTATTTATTTATTTAGATAATAAATTTTATTATTTATTTTGATAATAAAGTTATTTATTTATTTAGATAATAAATTTTATTATTTATTTTGATAATAAAGTTATTTATTTATTTAGATAATAAATTTATTATTGGTATATAAAAATAATAAATAAGAAACAATTAATAAATCATAAAAATTCGGTTTTTACATTACCTCAACATTTTTTTCAATTTTATTATATCCACTAAGTTCGCAAACAAAAAACGATGAAAAAATACAGAAAATAATAAATTTTTTTCCAAATTCCATTTTTTAAAAAACTAAACAGAATATAAATTTGAACCTGAGTATAATTTTTTTCTTAAATACGTGATAACGATCACATATATAATAATTCCTTATCTTTGCGGTGATATTTATCGCCTCATTTTTTTTTCTGTCTATTTAATTATATTGAACAATAAAAGAATATTTCTCATCAAAGAAAAACAAATCTCTTTCAAATTTTCGAATAAATTTTTTTTCTTTTTATTTCCTTTTGTCCAATATAATTTTTTCCATGAATGTAAAAAATATTTTTAGAATTGTTATTCAATATTTTCTGACTGTGGATAAAAAAGAATTTTTTGAGAATTTTTAATTTAATTGCGTGGAAATTTACAGAAGTAAAAGAATTCTCATTATTTGTTTCTTTTTTCAATTCTTAGGCATTGAATAAAAGTATTTTTATAAATTCGAGTTCGATTTTAATTTCAAATTATTAAAAGAAGTATTTTTAAATTCGATTTTAATTTCGAATTATTAAAAAGTATTTTCAAATTCGAGTTCGATTTCAATTTCGAATTATTAAAAACAGTATTTTTAAATTCGAGTTCGATTTTAATTTTGAATTATTAAAATGCGTATTTTAAATTCACAATTTTTTCAAAGAGGAAATATATCGATTCGTCTATGGGAAGAAATAATTTATTTACAAATTAGAAATCTTTTTTTGGCATTATTATATTCAGAATAGAAGCAGAGAAACAAAAAAATGTAAAAATGCGTCATGTGGATAGAGAGAGACGCGTAGCGTTCTTAACGTCCCCTAGGTCTGTCCTTGTCGTTCAGCGCATGCGCATTCTGTTGTTCATTGCTTCCTTCTCATTTAGCGCACGCGCGTCCAAAGTCCCCTACGACTAGGGGGACGTTAAGTCCCTCTCGTTCAGCGTATTCGTCTCCGAAAAAACATTCACCTAACCTAAATATTTCGAATTAATGCTAAAATTTCTAGAACTCGAAAGATACGGAACGAAAAACTCCTTTTCAATTGTCCTTATCAAATGATCCACCAACTGTAGACCATCACCTCCTAAAATCCCTTCAACATCAATTATCACCGTTTTTTCAATTCCTAATCCATTCAACATATTTTCATCCCCTTCATTCATTCCCCTTGATCCCAGATTGGAAACATTTCCTAAAATTGTTCGCATAGAGTTTGCCAATGCTATTGTCCTCAAGGAAATTCCCGCCTTTGATAATTCCACCCGTGTTTCAAATTTCGTAAATTGTGCCCTAATTTCTTCCCAATTCATCACATCTTGAAATCTTATTGTCCCCCTAATTGGACAATTACTTGATGGTGAATTAATTCGATTTCCATTGATGATGCCGGCGATGCAGGCGTACAGTAAAGTTAGGCAATGCTTTTCTTCTTTGTTCTGATGATTTTTTCCTCCTTTCGGCAACTCTCGATGGTAATTATTTTCGAGGTGATGATCTTTCTTCGAAAATTGTTTGTCGAATTTCGACAAAAGCAGTTTTTTCCCAATGGGATCAATGGAATCAATGGAATTGAGTTCTTTAGAGGATTTTGGAACGTATTTCGGATTTATCAGAAACGGTTTCTTTCTATTCTTTATTGGATCTTGCAAATTTTTCCTCATGGTATTTCTATTCGATGTTGATGTCAAAGTCTGCCGATTTCGACAATCAACGAACGTTTTGCCATTGATTCGAATTTGTCCATTTGTAATTGTTGCGGATTTGTTAGTTCGTTCCTGATGAATTGCTTCAGCGAAATTATAATACACCTTGAGGAATTTATTCCTCCTGCTCTTGTAGACATCATCGAGGGGAAGTAATAATTCTCCCCCATTACCAAAACAACTGTAATTATTCGGATTCGTAACGTACTTTAGTATTTCCTTCTCCAACTTATCATCATCATCATTATCATCAGCAGTCAATTCGCATTTCTTTTCAATTTCTTCCTTCGCCAACGATTCGCGACTCTGGTAATTAAACAATTCCAAGTAATACCGAAATTTTGGATCCAAGAGTTGGAAAATTTGTCCGTACTGCAAGAATTTATTCACCTTGTCAAAAAGAAGATCGAAAGCTCTCACCCAATGTTCCGATTGTGAAACCAAATTTTCCATTTTTACATCCGCTAGTTCGTCTCTTTTGTCCCGAAGATAATTGAATAATGCCGGAAGTGCAAAAATCTTTAGCGCCGAATTGTCAATTTTGCCAGAAATCACCAATTGATGAACTGCCAATCCAATTTCTAGACAATCATCAAATACGTACTGTCCTTGCTCATAGAGCGGATGTTTTGCATCATCTTCTTCAATATCGAAAAAATAATCATACCGCATTAGATTATTGTACAAAATCGCACCCGCTTGGGCGTAAATAAAGTCAAAAGAATTTATAAACTGATTAGAAATGGGAAATAGGGGAATAATCATTCCATGCATGATTCTTGTAAAAGTTTCCTCATTGTATGTAGTATTCATAAAAAATAATTCCACCTTCTGGAGTAAATTCCAAACTGAAATGTTATTCATCTCGTGTCTGTAAATTTCGCCCAAAAAGCCATAAATGTTGCCATATTTTTCAAAAACAACGGAAGACATTATGTGATCGAATAAAATTCTCTTGAAATCCGCATTGTAGATGATGTTTCTTCTTGTATTGTAATTATCATTGAGCAAATATTGCGTTAAACGATTACTGTACTCATCACGTGTTTCATAATTCCTTAGAAATAATGCAAATGAATTAATAATTGCAATTGAATTATCACTGTCGTTTTTATTTAAATAACCGTTCAATTGGAGAAAAATATTTAACCTCTGCAAGTAAGTGACAGGGGAAATGGTTCCTATTGTTTGTAACGTGAGTGTTAAATTTACAATTTCCATTTTTCACCTACCTGAAAGAAACGAATATTTTAAATCTATATTATTTTAAATCTAAGTGTGAAAAAAAATTGAAATAAATAATACATAAAATAAATAATACAAAATTACTCACGAAAATACAACATCCAATAGAACATTCAATAGAACATCTGAATAAAAACCATTTTTTTCTAATTGAGCCTGGAAAATTTTTCCTATTTATACAAAAAAAATGTGGAATATTTTTTACATATTTTAATTTTGAAATCTACAATATTATAAAATAATAAAATAATAAAATAATAAAATTTAAAATTTACAAATTTATGAATTTATAAACGACACTTTTATTCAATATTGATTTAGTAATATTGAGAAAGAGAATTTTTAAAAAACACTTATTCGATAAATATGGAAAATATATTGAATATAATATCCGTAAATTTAGATGAAGAATTTGTTTTTAAATCAACATGGAATAAAAATTGAATTAAATTATATATTTAAAGTACCATTTATCACTCAAAATAAGGAAAAGATTATAAATATTGCTTTAAAAAAAATCAACTATTATTGAAATGTATTAATTTTAATTTTGTAAAAACTATTTTCGAAAAGGTGAATTTATTCCAAGAATTTATTATTATCGTTCAGGGTATGACACATCAGTAACAGATGTTTCAATCTGTTAATAAAACGAAAATTTATTGCGATATAAATGTAAAAAATTAGCACAGTGGCATTTAGAAATGGTTTTTAGATAAATTTTAAGAATTGCGATAAAAAATTTGATTAAAATTTTGATAAAATTTTGATTTAAAGTTGCAGACTTCTTGTACATAGAGGTCATAGAGGATACTTATGCTTTATCATTCGACACGATTGACTCGTAAACTTTTCACAAATGCTTTCATATACAGATACGTTGAAGAAAATGTAGCAAATTTATTTTACTACTTTGAAAGCAGAGTTTGGAGAATTTTCTGTTTTCTTTGATAAATTCAAAGACAAGTGTGAAATAGCATCTAGTAGTGAAAATGAATAATTCTTGGCAATTTTTAATTGTTGGTATTTTTATTCTTATATTCTGTTCTAGTACAAGCTGTAGAAAATTGGCTATAATGGTAATATGGTAATTTTATTAATTTGGTTCCTGTGAATGTGTCTTATATGAAAAATTAAAAACCATTGAATGTAACCTGTAGATAATTAAGAGACGCATCGATTGACCTATTTTTGAACGATTTTTGACCTACTGTGACAAAGTTATGGACGATTGAAAAAAATCAAAAATTCCTAAAGACTGACTTTTTAGAAATTTTTTTCAAAATCCATAAGTAATTTTTAAAATCATTATAATATTCTTGTAGAAAATTGAAAGACGCATCGATTGATCTATATTTGAACGATTTTTGACCTACTGTGACAAAGTTATGAAAGATTTAAAAAATTTAGAAATTTTTAAGAAGCGAGATTTTTGCATTTTTTGTTTAAAATTTTTTCCTAATATTAAAAATCATTAGGACCATTTTTGTAGAAAATTTTAAGACGCATCGATTGACCTATTTTGAAACGTTTTTTGACCTACTGAAGCAAAATTATTGACGGTTTGAAAAAATAAAAAATGTTTAAAGAGCGACTTTTTAGCAATTTTTTCTTAAATTCTGACGGAAAATTAAAAACCATTATAACCATCTTGTAGGGAATTAAAAGATGCATCGATTGACCTATATTTGAACGTTTTTTGACCTAATTTTGCAAACTTATTGACGATCTGAAAAATTAAAAAATATTTGAAGAGCGACTTTTTAGCAATTTTTTTCTTTAATTCTGACGGAAAATTAAAAACCATTATAACCATCTTGTAGGGAATTGAAAGATGCATCGATTGACCTGTTTTTGAACGTTTTTTGACCTACTTTTGAAAACTTACTGACGATCTGAAAAATTAAAAAATTTTTAAAGAGCGACTTTTTAGCAATTTTTTTCTTTAATTCTGACGGAAAATCAAAAACTATTATAACCATCTTGTAGAGAATTAAAAGACGCATCAATTGACCTATATTTGAACGTTTTTTGACCTATTATTACAAAGTATATTAAGATTGCAGAAAATTTTAAAACAATGTGCTTTTACTTTTTAATAAATAATGAACTAAAAACGTAATAATTATTTTTTTCTTCTTTATTTAGCAGACAACGGAGGGACTGGAAATGGAAATTAGCCCAAACAAAAATGTAAGACATTATAATTAATAATTTTAATTTAATAAAAAATTTTTGGAAATATCTTAAAACACGTCTTTCAGTCTCTTAATAAAAAATTCTTAATTTTTCTTCTTCTTTCGATAATTGTAAGACATTTATTTATATTAGAAAAAAATAAATTTCAATTTTTTAAACTTTTAACAGAATTTTATCATTTTAATGTGGAGTCAAGGTAAAAATAGTTTCAAATAGAGGATATGAGCATATGTTAATAAACAATTGAAAAATAAATTGTAATATTAATTTTATTCTTGTAACAGAATACAGTGGCTGATAAATTAGGTCTAATAAATATTGTAAGTTGTTTATAATTTAGTATTTTCATTTTTTAAATACCTTATACAAATAAATAATGGAACTTTAACATTAATATCTTGTTTGTTTTAGACAAAATTGGAAGCCGATTTAACAAGTAAACAGACAAATACGATTTTAAGGGTAATCATTTAAATTTAAAATAATTAGCAATAATAATAATAATAATAATAATAATTTAAAATTATCATTTTATTTAATTTTTTTTTAATTAGACCACAATGGGAATGGATACAACAACTGAAACAAGAAAAGCAAAATTAAATGTAATAATTAAAAAAATATAAAACTTTTAACAACTTTATAAACAATAGAGAATTTATTTTAACAAAAATATTTTTTTTCTGGACAGATATCTCAGAGGGCAACAACAGGAACAGAACGAGAAAGGAAAATTGTAATAATATATTTATTAATTTATTTTAATTAATTATTATTTTTTAATTCATTTTGTGAGTAAAATGCATTTTTCTATTTTTTTGTATTTGGCTTTATTTACGTGTGATTCTAATTGAAATATATTTTTTTTTCCCAACAGATTGTGAATAAGGAACAAAAAATGAAAATTCCTTTTTATTTAAAACTAATTGGAGTCATTGGTATCTCGGGATTAACTTTTGTAACTTCCTGGATTGTTTATAATTATTCAAAATGAGCATTTTTAAAATTAATAAAAATAGTTTAAAAATTAAAATTGTATTAAATATTTTAACAATAATGGAAA
The DNA here is from genome assembly GCA_001855655.1 of Leptopilina clavipes. Classification (NCBI taxonomy): domain Eukaryota; kingdom Metazoa; phylum Arthropoda; class Insecta; order Hymenoptera; family Figitidae; genus Leptopilina; species Leptopilina clavipes. The sequence continues at coordinate 45,190 of JUFY01036583.1, forward strand.
AATTTTTTTCCTACGATACAATATTATATTTGGTATAATTTCTATGTAAAAAGTACTTTTTCTTATTTCTTTAAATAAAAATTACTTTTATTATTGAATAATAATTATTTATTCAAAATGTTTAAGGATAAATAAATATTTAAATTATTAATTTTAAACTTGATGTGATTTCAAATTTAGCGCCATTATTTAAGTTGGCAGTACCGTTGCTTCTAAAATACATATATTTAGTAATTTCTAAGTAAGAAGTATTTTTTATTATTTCTCTAATAATTATTTTTATTACTAATTAAATTATTATTTCTTTAAATAATATTTAATTTTTATTACTAATTAATTATTATTAATTTAAAAACATTATTAATTATCTAAATTATTAATTAGAATTTATAATTTTAAACTTTATGTTTTCAAATTTAGCGCCATTATTTAAGTTGGCAGTACCGTTGCTGCTGAAATACATTTTTTCATAACGTAAAAATATGTTTTGCTTTACTACGCGACTACAAGCGCCAAAAATAAATAATATATAGTCTAGTATACATATGTTGTTATAGTTTATTTGAGAATTATTTTTCATTAGGTTTGTCAATTTTCCAGGAAGGTCAACATAACAAAGACTCTCCCGGGACATTTATTGTGTTTACATCTCATGGCGGTATGGCAGTAGTGTTGTGACCTTCGGTTGAGAAACAAGTGATTCCCCCCGTTCGATATCAGTATATAGTTCATAATCGGCATGGAAATTGTAATTTACGCTTCTAAATTTCGAAAATTCGCTAATATTTAATATTTTATTTTCCATTTTCTTTGTTAGCTTCGGGAGTGTTAGCATATTTTCTCTAATGTCAATTATTTCCTTTTTTGAAATGCATTTTTTTCGATTCTAACCTCAAAAAAAATCACGTGGTCTCGGGAGTGCTCGAATTTAACCTAAAATCGCGCTCGCTCGGTATGTAAGTATTTCAGTGTCAATTATTTTTTTGATCGACATTTCGGGAGTGTTATTTTTTTTAAATCGCGTATTTTCGTCTTCTAAAAGAAGAGAATGTTGCAACAGGATGAAAATCGGACAATGGTTTGTTTCTAATTATATGTTTCTAATTATTTATTTGAATATATATTTAAAATTATTTATTTGAATTCTATATTTATAATTATTTATTTGAATTCTATATTTACAATTATTTATTTGAATTATATAATTATAATTATTTATTTGAATTATATAATTATAATTATTTATTTAAATTCTATATTTATAATTATTTATTTGAATTATATATTTATAATTA
>JUFY01036583.1:46833-70644 GCA_001855655.1 Leptopilina clavipes
TAATAAGGGCCCTAGGGGCCCTTATTTTAATTTTAAAATAGGGAAAAATGGGACAATTTCTGCACAGGAACAATTATTTCAAGTATTTTTTTGTAAATAATAAAAAATAGAGTAAAATATTAAATATTAATGAATAATTTATAATATATAATATAATAAATAATTTAAAAATAAAAATAGTAAAAATTTAGGGTTTTGTGTATATGAGGAAATTAGGCGGAAATCGAGATATGTTTCGTTTTTGTTTCGGAATTCGAGCATAACGTCGAAAAAGGGTCAAATGGCTTTGGGAGAAAAAATTTTGCCTCTTGTGTTTTTGTGTAGTTTGCAGCAGCACGTGACGAGAGCATGTGCGTTCTAAAAACCTTACTCCCTCGTAATTCACGCCAACTCGGTCGTTTGCCTTTCTTGGCTTTAGGGCCAATAACTTAACAGCTTTGAAAAACCATTCAAACTCCCATGTTTGTGAACCTAACTCGACTTTTGATCCCATTTATTACTGTACTTTTCCTTTAACAATTCCACCCATAACGCGTCTATTACAATATTCTTCTCACGTCTTTTTGAATATTATATATATATACAGTCAGGAATTATCATTTTTTACTACCATTATTATCACTATTTTGATTGCTATATTGGTATGTACATAAACGTTGAGGTGAATGGTAAAATATTTTCTGAAAGTAGAATATGTAAAATATTAAATATTAAATATTAAATATTAAATATTAAATGTTAAATCTTAAATATTAAATATTAATTTAATAATAATAGTAATTAATAATAATAATAATAATTTAATAATTTGATAACTAATATCAAATATCAAATTTCAGTTAATATAATATTCGGGAATCATTTTATAGAAATAACCATGAGAAGATAATATAATGATATGTAATAGGAAAAATAATTCGGAATAAAAAATAAAAAAAGGGGGAAATTAAAAGCCATGGGCAGATAATAATTATAATAATAAAAATAATAATTCAGAATAAAAAATAAAAATAAGGGGGAGAATAAAAGCCATGGGCAGATAATAATAATAAAAATAATTCGGAATAAAAAATAAAAAAAGGGGAAAAATAAAAGCCATGGGCAGATAATAATGATAAAAATAATTCGGAATAAAAAATAAAAAAAGGGGAAAAATTAAAGCCATAGGCAGATAATAATAATAAAAATAATTCGGAATAAAAAGTGAAAAAAGGGGAAAATAAAATGATAATAGGAAAAGCAATTCGGAATAGAAAATAAAAAAAGGGGAAAATAAGCAATGTGCAGATGAACGATTTCCTTCGGTTCTAAAAATAACAATTTCTGTTCATTTTTGTATGTAATTTCCGGTTTAGCAAAGGGCGCACGCACACTTTCTTAACGCAATGTTCCCTTATAATTTCAGGCACGACTGACGCGGAAGATTCTTATCAATTGGTGAACCGGTGACAATGGCCTCTTACTTTTTAATTGACTTTAATTGCCGGTTAATTTCCTCCGCCCGTCCCTTGTGTACGATCTACTCGCTCTCCATAATAAGACACGCGAAAAATTAAACCTCAGGAAAAAAAGGAAATTCATCAGAATATATATATTTTTTTTGCAAATCTTTAGTCCTAGAAAGATTTTTTTCTTCTGCGTGTAAAATTTTCTAGCATACCTAAAGAACATTTGAAAAATTTTTAAAAGGTCGAAAGTATTTTTTCCTCTGTTGCTATTTTCTTTGTTGAAACTATTAGGGGGGGTTTTTTTTTTTTGGAACCCATCGACAATTTTTCCTTTGGTAGTTTTATTTTTCTTTCGTTTCTTCCTTTGTTTTGTTTTTTATTCCTCTCTGAACAATTATGTACCCTTGGATGCACAAAAGCATTTCGCAAGAGTACAAAAGCGGGTCCTTCGAGATCCCACTTAATTAGGCGAATCGCAAGAGTGGAAGAATAGAATAAAACCTGTCGAGAGAGAGAGAGAGAGAGAGAGAGAATAAAGATCCTGAAGCCTCCTTCATATTGGAGTTGACTGTGCGTGGAAATAATTATGTGTATATTCACACAGACATATTTTCTTAATGCTTTTGAGTACATGCATAGCGTATTTTTATGTATATTATGTATGTATGTATATATTACGTATGTATATTACGTATGTATATTATGCATATATAATGTATACATATATAATGTACACGTATATAATGTACACATATATAATATATACATGTGACGCGATCTGAAGAAAGGGACCTTAGAAGCAAAATTTTTTAGGTTAAGTTTGTAATTTTTGAAGTAAAAATACAGAAAGAGGATCAACTATTATACAAATCATTGATGTTTAAGTCTTTATTATATCCGAAATATGCAATAAAAACTGATTTTGATTTTACATAATTAATAAGGAACTTTTAATCAAGATTAATCTATCACAAACATAACCTATAATTCGTTTGCTTCTAAGGTCCCTTTCTTCAGATCGCGTCACACATACATAATGTACACATGTATAATATATACATATATAATGTACACATATATAATATATACATATATAATATTATCGTATAATAATTACATATACATACAATATACACATATAGTAATTCCACATGTGGATATACATTTTCACAGAAACACAAGTAAATGCAATTTCTGCCGAGTCGTGGTGCACATTTTCGTACAAGACATGCATTTTCATATATGTATAATGTACTTTATGTTATGGGTGTAGGTGCATGTGTTTAAAACCAGTTTATAACAAGTCAGGATCGCGGGGATAAAGCTCGAAGTAACGCCACCACTGTGATGTTTCGCGCCGGAAAGTTGCTCGTCATACTTTATTGTATTTTTGCACAAGTGAAAGTGTTCCATTTTAATGTCCATATAGCAAACGTACACATATATATATACTCATCTTCGCGAGAGCGTGTGTCATATGAAAGGAGCAAACAAGCTCGTGGCATGGTAGAGTACTGCGGCTCTTTTGTGCATATCTACTAGATGCACACAACATTTTATCAATTTTTGCGAATCTGCCAAATTACATTAGCACGAAGATTTGTATTAAGTGTTGACATTTGTTTTGTAAATTCGGGTCTGGATTTGGATTCAGTTTTTTATGATTTAGATGTTTGTGTAGATACTCGTAGCAATCGGTGTTGAACTAGTTGTAAAAATCAGTAGAGATGAAAATTCAAAAGCAGTATTTGCTGATTTTGAATTTTTATCAAAAGCAGTATTTGCTGATTTTGAATTTTTATCAAAACAGTATGAGTGCTATTTTGATTTTAAGTAACGAATTATTTCTCTCTGGTAGGCTTCATTCATTGTAACTATTCTTTAAAACTGATTCGTGAGTATTACAGTTGCGAGTCAATACTTGCATTGACAGTTAACTGTAAGTTGACAGTTTAGTATTATGTCAATCAGCATTGGTTTGGTTCCAGCAGCAATGGTTGCTGCTTCTATTGCTAAGCAGAAATTTGCTTGTTCTAGCAACTAGTACAAAGAGCAAATATTGTTTTAGCTTGAGCGAACCAATATTTTGTTGCGGTTGGTTCTAGCAACAGGTACAATTTTAGCCAATCCGATACTGATTTCGTTTTAGCAATTGGTACCGTAGTCCACTGGATTAGTTTTATGCTAATGTCAGTTTCAATTCCAATTTCGGATAATGGTTCCTATTCTGCTAAATTTCCAATCCAAAAGTATGCTGTACTTCAGCCAACTCTGCAAAAAATATAGCAGATGCAACCAAAGTATGTCTGTACTGCTAATAATTGTTTGTTTCTAGCAGACAATTATAGCCATTTCTGCCCATTCTGCTGTATTTTCTCCAGTGAATTTTGGTACTAAAGTGTAAGTGAAATAATTATTTGAGAATTTACCATTCAAGTACAAAATTTGAGTTCACAAAGTGGAACAAATTAAAACATAAACTAGTCTCAGCTCTGATTTTGATTTTAAGATCGTTTCTCTCGCTGTGAAAACAGGTAACCTTGCAAGGCCTTGTTACAACTTCTTCTTCGCTCTGTGTTGAGAGCTGCAATGGGGGGAAAAGAGTCAAGCTGGTAGACCCGGTTGGTATATATACAATAATATAAGGCAAAGACTAGGTTGCGGATGCCTACAGTGTTTAGCGGGCCTTAAACGACTCAAACGAACTCCGCCTCCACTAAATAATAAATACTCATCGTCTGTGTTTGGTATTCAACGAATGTGATGGCCAATTAGGACCTTCTTCACTTGCAATCTCTTCAAAAAAAAAAAAAAAGAAACTTACGATCTCCCTCTCTTCCTTTTCTCCTATATCTATCATTTCTCCCGAACCAATACAGCAAAAAAGAAGATAAAAATTATCACTTCCACGTTTTTTCCCTCTCCTCGTAAAGGTCACGGGTTATCTGTTCTAGAAAATAGGGACGGATGTTCGCAGGTCTTGGATAAAATTTTATAAATTCAAATCACATTGAAATTTCACGAACAATAATGTGAAATTTCAACTGTTAAAACATTTTAAAAGGTAGGTGATGAAAATCAAGCACGTGATTTCTGATTGAGCTTTTGGATGTGATATATCTTCGATGTGCACGTACCTTCAAAGTGTTGTGATACTTGACGAATTCCAAGCGCATTTACTTGTCGATCAGAGGAGGGCGATTTCGAATAACATATGACAGCGTTAATTGGCTTGGTAAAGCAGCGCCTTTCGTGACAGCTGTAACGTTTTGTAATTGTCGGCCGTCATTATATCGTGCCGTTGAGAGTCGACGCGATGATTACAGAGAGCGTGGAAAGGAAGCAAATCGAGAATGCACACATCAGCATAACTTCATATGTATAAATATATTATACACATAAATATAGTTTAATGCACAATATTTTCCCAACATAGGAAAAATATTTCCTACTACACGATGAAGAATATTATTGACGAACTTTATGTCTATTGCTATCAACAATGATTTGAATTCTATTTCTCTTTTAGTTAACAAACAAACAAACAAACAAACAAGCAAACAAGCCAGCAAACAAACAAATAAACAAACAAACAAACAAACAAACAAATAAACAACCAAACAAACAAGCAAACAAACAAACAAGCAAACAAGCAAACAAGCTAGCAAACAAACAAACAAACAAGCAAACAAGCCAGCAAACAAACAAACAAACAAATAAACAACCAAACAAACAAGCAAACAAACAAACAAGCAAACAAGCAAACAAGCTAGCAAACAAACAAACAAACAAGCAAACAAGCCAGCAAACAAACAAACAAACAAACAAACAAACAAACAAACAAATAAACAACCGAACAAACAAGCAAACAAACAAACAAGCAAATAAACAAACAAACAAGCAAACAAACAAACAAACAAATAAACAACCGAACAAACAAGCAAACAAACAAACAAGCAAACAAACAAGCAAACAAGCTAGCAAACTAACAAACAAACAAGCAAACAAACAAACAAATAAACAACCGAACAAACAAGCAAACAAACAAACAAGCAAACAAACAAACAAATAAACAACCGAACAAACAAGCAAACAAACTAACAAGCAAACAAACAAGCAAACAAGCTAGCAAACTAACAAACAAGCAAACACACAAGCAAACAAATAAACAACCAAACAAACAAGCAAACAAACAAACAAACAAACAAGCAAACAAGCCAGCAAACAAACAAACAAATAAACAAACAAACAAACAAGCAAACAAACAAACAAATAAACAACCAAAGAAACAAATAAACAACCAAACAAACAAGCAAAAAACAAACAAGCAAACAAGAAAACAAACAAACAAGCAAACAAGCTAGCAAACAAACAAACAAACAAGCAAACAAACAAACAAACAAACAAGCAAACAAACAAACAAGCAAAGAAACAATCAAATAAACAAACAAACAAACATATTTCAGTATGATGTGAATATTTAAATTTGCTTTAGATAGCAAAATAAGTTGCTACGAATTTCATGAGAGGAAAGAAGGATACTTCAATGGAGAGATACAGCCTATATAATTAAGTGAATTATACCGTTTGAAAACGTTTAACGCGTAAAATCAGCTGACTGGTTGATATACCCAAAGAAAGAAATTTTAATGCTACAACTTAGGCTTTCGTTTAAGGTTCCTTTATAATGGTCGTATATACATTTTCTCGTGTGTGTGTGAGAGAGGCATTGCATGTTTTTTTTTTTGCGAAAAATATATGTATATAATTCACGCGGAAGAAAGTATTTTATTGGTCAATGTAACATGAGAACGTTTATACTATGAAAATGGACAGATCGTGTACTTCTAATTACTTGCGATATCAGTGAATTTGTCATTCAAACACTTTACAATAAGCAAACTGCATTTAATTTCCAATTAGTCTTTTCCATATTTGAGAGACACGCATACTCATCACAGAGTGAGAGAAAGAGAGAGAGAGAGAGAGAGAGACATAAACCTGTTTTTCTAAATCGCGTCATTTTTCTTTCATCTTCCTTCTTCATCAAGGTTTCGTCCTTAAAACTCGAAATAGTTTCTTCTATTTCAGGTATATATTTATAGACGCACTGATAATATGTGAAATGCTTCTTATTTGGAACGAAATAACTTTATTTTTTCAATTTTGTAATTTTTATTTTTTTGTATTTTTTTGTATTTTTCTTCTTCTTCTTCTCCTTCGTCTTCTTCTTTTTTCTTGTGACTATTTATGTTTCAAGTTTATCAGGAAAAGTCATAACACTCGCTGATAATTCTTTTCAACGCGATAGTTAAATTTTTATAGTCGATTATACTGGCGCCGGACGATTGATAGACAATGAAAAAGAATTTAGTCCTCAACGAGTAATTATAAATATATGAAACTGTATTCAAGAGAACGATGTTTGCCACTAATATTATTAGTCGATTTTTGAAATATTGATTTTTTTCACCACATTTTGGTTCGAATTATATTTGAACCAAATTTTGTTATTTTGTTGTATAGATGTAGGTGATTTTTCACTAATTCAGATTTTGAGAGTTCAATCAATGCACTTATTTGTCTTTTAAACATTTAAAAATTTTGTTGTATCAAATAAATTTTTTTTTCTTTTGGTGTAAGATAGTTTGAAGATAAACGAATCTATCAAATAGAACAAATTGGAAGAGAGAAGGAAATGGAGAGACTATTTTTAGGATACATAACGGTTCTTGTTTTTCTCACGTGGGTGTCTTATCAGTTATTTCTAATTTGAATAATTCATAAAAGACGATAGCGAGGCTAACTGATAGTGTGTCGTCAAAAGGCACATTGTGCAAAATAGAAGCCAATGCCCTGTTAATCATGATTGTTCATTTCTTATCATACATATAATATGCATAAATAATATGCATCATCATCTTCATGCAACAGGGATTTTTCTCCTTCAACACTTTATTTCTTTACTGATAATATCATTTTTCCAATGCTTAAATACTTTTCTTGGTTTACATTTTGTCCATCTGCTATCCAGATGCACTTATTGTCATTTGTCATATTCCTTCGATGAAAAGAAACCGAAATGAAAAGAAATTTTTAGATTACCAATTTATAGACACTGAAATTATAATTTTTGTTCAGAAATAATTTTCCGTTTTGGTTCAAATTACATTTTCACTTCTCTTGAATAATTTCCGTCCAAAGCGCGAGCACGGTTCCAAAGCCTCGTTCGCAATTAGTTTCCCTTGACAAAGTATATGACCATTCAGCAGTGTTTCATTCAAACGTAAGAATTCACCTTGACATAAATGTCCAACAATCATTTACACAAGTCCTTAACTGCCTTCTGTTTTTCAATATTGAAAACGATTTCAAAAAGGAAATTACGCAAATGGTTGATGCGTTTTGTGGATCAATTGAAATTAATGAATGAGAAAAAATAAAAATTTTCCCTAAAGAGACTTTCTTAGGAAGCTAAATCTTTTTGTAAAATTTTCAATTTTCCCTGAAATAAAATGAAAGTTGTTGGAGAGGTCGCCTACATAATAGATTGAAAGATTTCGATTAGCCGATGGAATAACGAACTTCCTGGTGTCGAGACGAACATGTTAAACGCGACATATTATCGTCATTCGGGTTAAAACGAATCTTTTACAAGTCGCAAAACTATAATACTCTTGTGTACAATATACATTTTCCCGGGGCGTGAATGGTTAAAAGGCTCTCATTTTTTTTTCTTGTTTTGCAAACGAGAACCGTAAAGTGTGGCCCGAAGCTATTTTATAGTTTGCATGGCTCCGCATCGTATATGCACTCCTGCTTGTGAAGGCATTGTAGTTTATCTTGCGGTAAACAAGCCGTGCACCAGGAAAGGCCGTGTTACGTAAGGTTAATTGCGGTCGTTCAGGTTGCCGTGGCTTCTGCGGGTGCAGTATCAAGTGAGATTCTTATCAGTGGACCTTGATCTCGCACTGATAGTTCGCCGATATCTTCCACACGAATTCTTTCACATCATTTGCTGCCCCCACACATGTGCGCGCACACCTCCTCAACGTATAACAATATATATTTATATTAACCGTATATGTATCCAAAATAGATGTTCGCACTTCTATGTTTAGATACATTTTATCTCGGAATTTATTTATAGGAGAAAGTGAAGGAAGCTTTGGTGGTGTAAATAGTACTAAACAAATTTTGTTTGTACTGCTCTAAAAAGAGCAAAGTTGAGTAGTGGTTCAACAAGTTGATAGTGTACTAAACAAGACAAATACTGTATAGAATATTTGTCTTGTATTTGTAAACTGAAGAAGATGGTAAACAGTATTGATTACTGGTACTAAACTAGTACTGACTGTTGCTAATGCTGGAGCAGTAGTACTTGTTTGTGGAACTAAATCAGTATTGTACTTCAAATTGTTTCCCGGTTGGAAATTTCAATGTAGAACAAAGTCGGAACTTGTTCAGTATCTTGTTCAGTATCATGCTTCCAATTATTGTTGATCTTGATTTTGATCTTGGCCAAATCCGAAACTCCAAATGATATATCTTGTTGAGTATCATAATTCCAATTGTGCTCCAATTGTAAATTTCGATCTAGACCAAAATCCGAAATATTATATGGCACATCTTGTTCTTCTCGTACTTCCAATTGTTATCAGGTTCGAAATTTCAATCCAGATCCAAAATCCGAAACGTTATATGGCACATCTTATTCTTCTTGTACTTCCAATTGTCCTTCGGTTGGAAATTTCGATCTGGACCAAAATCCGAAACATATGGCACATCTGGTTCTTCTTGTACTTCCAATTGTCCTCCGGTTGGAAATTTCGATCTGGACCGAAGTCCGAAATATTATATGGCACATCTTGTTCTTCTTGGATTTCCAATTGTTATCCGATTGGAAATTTCAATCCAGATCCAAAATCCGAAACGTTATATGGCACATCTGGTTCTTCTTGTACTTCCAATTGTCCTCCGGTTGGAAATTTCGATCTGGACCAAAATCCGAAATATTATATGGCACATTTGGTTCTTCTTGTACTTCCAATTGTCCTCCGGTTGGAAATTTCGATCCAGATCCAAAATCGGAATAAATCTGTCATAGAACGTAATCATAATGCCGCACATCCGTTAAAAATTAACAGACATGATGACATCTTCTCTCCAAACACACTTTTCGAATGATGTAATTATTTTCGCCGAGAGAATTATTATTATAAAGGGATCTAGCCTCTTTTCTATAGAGTTTATAGATAATTTGGCACAAGTACGTGCCATCGCAGACAGCAAGTCTTTTGTCCGAGCAGTTGTGAAAATGTGACGTCGTCACGTTACTAATCCAGAGACGATAATCCACTCGCCGTTAGCTGCCCACAAGGCTATTTTGTCTGCCGTTGGTATTTCGCAGATGGTAAGGCTAATCTCTGCGAATATACACACATATATACGTATATATATTATATATAATTAGCTCTCGTGACTAACGCGTGTGTACCGCTCTCTATAAATATAACGAGTAGTTGGAATCATATCGTTGCAGGTGGCTGTTTTTATTTCTTTTTAAAAAATATATATACATACTCGCGCGAGAAAAAGAAGTATACAAAGCATTTTTTTTTTGAGGGGGAGAAAAAGACAAGACTGCGTAAATGTGAGAAGTTCCATATAATGGAAGAAGAAGAAGAAGAATACGAAAAAAGGGAGACTTGGTAATTATACCGTAAACCCAACTGCAATGACACGGTGTTCTGTTTTAACTTCTTAACGGCATTTCACTTTATTCCAGAGTGCATTTTGAGGAAGATTTATCATTGTCACACGTCGGCGAGCAGATCAAAAGCTTTTAAAAATGTAACAGCAGAGAAAAAAAATACCTTTACACGTGTTAGGCTAACTTTATTATCGATATTTTTACCATTAACCACCCCGGACAAAATTTAAGTCAACTTTTACCGATTCAGACATTCAAAGAATTAGACAAAGAACGGAACATTTTAGAATTTTTAAATCATCTGATTTTGCTGGAAGTAGATTAAAAACTTATGGATTCCAAAAGAAATATGTTTAAATGTTTAAAGACAATTTGGAATTGTATATGACTACGAAGTAATTTTCACCCAACCAGATGAATTCGCATAAATATCCAGCACGATTTAAAAATAATGAAAGAGGAAGGTTTTTTTGCAATCACATACTTCGAGTTGCAATTTAATTAATTTGAAATTTCTCCTAATTACATTAAAAGAGAATGAAGCTATAATGATACTAATGAAAGAAAATGTCTCCTTTTTTTTGCAGACGAGAGTGGAAATGTGTTCAATGAGGTAATGCGCAAAGATGGAGACAGTGCGTGAGAATGGAGCTCGTTGGGTGAATGGATCAGCGGGAAGTGAAGTGTCGGGTTCGCCCTCGAAATGTGTGAATCATTTAAAAATCGTGGAATGTGATGTTGACAGTGTTCCCGAAGAATTTACCAAGGAAGAGATGGATCCTTACAAGGAATTGGAATTATACCTCGCAAAAGTAAACGTAAGTTGCTTTGTTTTTCAGATAGAGTTGACATTCTTTGTATTTGACATTCTAATTGTATATAGTAACTAGAAAGTAGAAGCGATGATTAATTATCACGATCGGTTGATTAAGTCAAGAGATCATTAATCTTATATTGTATTATATATAAAGTGAAGGCCTAATTGGAATCATGGAACAGGTGAAACTGTTTAGCACCCAGTATTTTTCTCGTGAATTTAAAAAAGCAAATATCTCGGACAAGGGAAAATTGACCGTGGGGGGGGGAGGAAATTCACGTCCAGGAGCTAGAGGGCACATCTCATTACTGCTTTTGAGTCATCGTTATACGAAACGTTATTACGAGACAAGCTGTGGGTTATAGATGATTCATAGTTTCTTTCCAAAGGGTCATGGAGGCTCGATCGGGTCGAGGCTTCGTATCACGTGCAGATCGTTTGACGTTTGCCATAACGGTTCTCTTTCTCTAAACCTGACCGCTTATTTTTTCCCCTCTCCCTTCATCAGGATTCGCATTATTTGCGCTCATCCTATATATATTCTTTAAGTCACCCTTCTTTAAATCGTCAATTTCAACACGTAAACGACCTATGTTACTTATCAAAACATCATCTCTGTTAACGATGCTTAATGAAGATAGAATATACCTTCATCATAAACAAAGATACCGCAAAATTTATCTTCTTATATACGCGCGGGAAAAACATCTTCATTAAGATGTTTACGATTAAGTGAATATAAAGATAATCATTTCGTGATGAATTTTCTTGTGAATAATTCACCAAAGGGAAAATTTTTAATTTAAAAATGTGAAATTTTTACCTAAATGTATAATAAAGAAGGAGAAAAATTAATCTGATGTGATTGAAATCGACCATTTTGTAGAGAGATTGCGTGGAGGGTTTTTTAAATAAATAAAATTTGATCGATCATCGATCTCTTTGAAAAAAAGAACAGAAAAAAACGAAACAGATAGATAACAAATTGAAGTTGACACCTCGATCCTCGTGTATACGAGATTTAAAAACATGTTTTGCAATTCCTCTTTTTCCATCACTTCCTCATCACTGCTCTTTTTTTTCATATTTCGGAATCAGGTGCGTGGGCGCAAATTTCCCCTCAAATTCCTAATTTTGCCAATGATAAAACCGGTTTCGTTGAAATCTACTGATTCTTTTTTTCAACACTTAGTTGGATCTAGATTCTTTAAATTCCACTATTTTTGTTGATAGTTGACAATAATTATTGAGAGAAAATTATTTTTTAAAGGAAAATTGAAATTTTCGAAAATTTTCGACTTTTTGTTGATAGTTGACAATAATTATTGAGAGAAAATTATTTTTTAAAGGAAAATTGAAATTTTCGAAAATTTTCGACTTTTTGTTGATAGTTGAGAATAATTATTGAGAGAAAATTATTTTTTAAAGGAAAATTGAAATTTTCGAAAATTTTCGACTTGATAAGGAAGAAGTTGGATTTGAGAAGAAGTTGTATATGCAGGGCACGTGTTTTTATTCATGCGTCATGCTTGTGCAACGTCACCAAGAACCATTCTCTCAACTCTATAGAAGTACCTTTATGTATCTGTGTTTCTGTATCATGAGTCGCTACCACTTTACCAGTCATAGATAGTCGTCTCCTCTGCTCGAAGACTGTTCCGCGAAGTTGAATTGAGTAAACTTGGTACTCTAACACAAGGTACATAAAGTTAGAAAATACTCTTTGGTCAAAGGTACACATTACCTATATACATGCTCATATGTTACCCAACACGTTCGCAGTTTTGCTACTTTTCTCATTTTATTTCTGTTGTAAATTCAATTATCGTCATTTAATAATGATAATAATATTATTTTAATTAATATCATTTTCCAAGAAGAAGAAGAATGAAAATAAGGAAGAGAAGAAAACGAATAAATGCGGCAATTAATACCAAGAAACTAGATATAGAAAATGACGTAGTTAATAATTAAAAAAAAACGAACTTTGAAACAATGATGGTTTTTCATAAAAATCTTTAATGACGAATTATTACGTACGTGAAAATGATTATAAACGAGGAAAAATAAATCATGAGTCAAGTTCACATAAAGATTTTTGCACTTTAATAAACGTGAAATCACTTTATATAATCTACTCATTACAGGCAAGTAGGTGGGCCAAGATATCAGGATGGAATTGCCATCCTGTAATTTCTTTGCTCACTTTTATCTTTTTGAGATAAGCCCTAAATTTTTTATTTCGTGATTTAAAATCCAGAGGCGAGAAAAAGAAATACAATTTCTTGGTACACTTTAATCGCACAGTTATATTCATTTAATGAACCACGTTTTCATCTAATTGATACCTTAAATATCCTAAATTACAGATTTTATTTCTAATCAAAATTTTAATAACCAGACGTTCTTTACTAATCGCGAGAAAAAAATCATCAAAGAAATATTTTTTGAATGAAAAGAAATATTTTCAATATAAGATATAAAAAGTGTTTTTTTTGCCTGAAACGTTGTTAAAAGGCCGCGAGGAAAGGATGCGATAATAAAAACTTGTTTTACGCCAGGAGTGGCTTGTTTACATCATCAACCAAAGTATCATTTTGCGCATTTCGAAAAATTATATAAATTATTTAAAGTGATTAAAGCGAAGCGAAAAATTCATCGAAAATTGTTATAAAATTTAGATGATTTATTTCTATTAAAAATAATATATATATATGTGTTTTGAAAAAGAATAAATATATAAATATCAGTTTACTATATGGGGATATCCCAGAATGCGGGATGGGCAGTTTGAGACAGGGGGAATATTTATACTTTATGGGAGTTGCGGAGAGAATTATGAAGGTGCGGGGACCTATGGAGTGTGATAATCCTTTTTATAAAACCGATATATCAGCGGATCAGTACTTTCGTTTACTGTAAGATATGAGGTGTTTGGATCAAATGTTCCATTCTTGGGTCGTCCTTTTAGATTATTTTCTATGATGAAAGAGCAAAACGTTTGGCTGAGAGAATTTTTTTTAAATAGATTTTATCAAAATCATAAAGTTTATTTTATTACTTTATTTCATTCGATATGAGTTCATGGAAAATATAATACGTTTTATTCCTTGGAATTTAGGATCTTCTATTTGACATTCTATCAGAGAAAATCCTATCCGAATTGGAATTTATGAATTTTTTCATATAATTTAAATGAATTTAAAAAATATTAAAAAAAACACTTTTAATTCAACTTTCGTATATTCCACTTTTCAAGTTTTAATTCTCAGTTTCTACTTTTTATTCCCTACTTCCTGTCTCCATTACTCTATTGTTTACTTTTCCCTTACTACTCTTATTCCCCACTTCCTTGTGTTTCCTTTCCGAACCCTCTTGTTTACTTCCCACTTCCTACTTTTTATTTCCCATAAAGTATTGTTTACCTTCCACTTCCTGTTTTCTTTCCATATCCTACTGTTTACTTTCTACTTTCTATCGTTTCCTTTCCATACCCTATTTTCTGTTTGCAAATCCTACTTCTTATCGACCGCTATTTCCTTTTCATACCCTACTTTCTATTTATCATTTCCTCCTCTTTATTTACTTGATTGTAAATATTTAAATGAGTAAATAAAATCCCCTATTGTTTACTTCCCCCTTTCTATTCTTTATTTCCCACTTCCTACTTTTTAATTCCCATATTCTATTGTTTATCTCCCATTTTCCTGTTTCTTTTCCATATCCTATTATGTACTTTCTCCTTCCTGCTTTCCATATTCGATTGTATATCAACTACTTCCTACTTTTCATTTTTCACTTTCTATATTGCATCCTTTCCATACCCTATTATTGCTTTTTTACTTCCCACTTCTTACTTTTTATTTACCCTATTCTATTGATTATTTCTCACTTCCTACTGTCCTACTTCCCATACACTATTGTTTACCTCCCTCTTCCTACTGTTTTCTTTTCATTTTCTACTGTTTAATTTCTACTTTCTTTTGTTTCCTTTCCATACCCTATTTTCTGTTTGCCAATCCTACTTCTTTTTCTCCACTTCCTACTTCTTTTCCATACCCTATTTTCTATTTGCCAATCCTACTTCTTATTCTCCACTTCCTACTTCCTTTCCACATCCAACATCTGACATTCGATTTTTCACTACCGATTTGCCAACATTAATGGAGGTGAAAATTTGGGAATTAGGAAGTAAGAAGAAGAAAATAATGTTCGAATAGGAAGCAAATAGGAACTGAAAGGTACAAAGTAGGATCGGGAAGTGAGACAATAGATTCTGAGTAGTAGAATCTAAAAAAGTTGAAAGTATAAAATGGAATTCGTAGAAAATGGGATGTGCAAGTTACCTAATCGACCAGAATATTAATTATTTTTTGATTAGATTAAGATTTCTCCTTTTTTTTCTCCCTCTCTCTCTCTCTCTCTCTCTGGAAAAAAATACTTTGATGCTTTCTATATAATATATATTCCAGACATTCAATTAATTCCGCGTCGCATAATCTTTTGAATGTAACAAGGGATAATAAAATGTTTGACTAGGGACTCTGTCTGGACCTCTTGTCATTTTAATAGCATGTCCATTAGGTGCCCTATAATTTTCGTCGAAATGAGTTGACACTAAACCTGTCATCATTTTTTTTTCTCTCCTTCATTCTTTCTTTCTCGAAACGGAAACAAAAATTGAAGGATTGTAGATGTTGAAATTTTCAAGGGTGCAAATTGTTTTCTTTCTTTCATGTTGTTTTTTTTTCTTTCATTTTTTTTTTCTTGTGTGTGTCCTTTTTGTGGGACGTGGCACTAGTCGTAAATCACTTCATTTCGTGCAGCGGGCTATTCCACGAAGCGGAAACTTGGGATGCAAAAACGCGCGCAAAGAAGATTCCCCGCAACAATAGGTTGAATGCCTCGGCAACATGGATCCTGGCGTTGTAACTCAAAACGCCAGGAACTCTCCGACTGAGCGAGAGAGAAAAAAAGAGAGAGAAAGAGAGAGAGAGTATCCGGATGTCATTCCGTATGCCAGCGTTCCTCGCATCCCTCGCATGGCAGGCGCCGCGCAGACCTCTCTCTTTCCTTGTTTTGTGTGTATTTTGCATTTGAAGATATTATCGGCTCCAAATGGAAGCGACCATGTGCGTGTATATGCGAACTGATTTCTGTACACGATGACGAAACAAACGATTCTTCACCTGTGGCAAAATATTCTCAATTTTTCGCATCGAGATAAAATTTTTTCAAAACTGATTCTAAAAACTTCAAGAAAAGAATTCGACAAACAATCCAAATAAAAGTTATTAGTCCAACTTTTCTCATTTTCACATATTTTGAATTAAAAAAACAAATATTTAAACTGTAAATGTGTTCTGAATTTAATTTCCAACACTTTAAAGTCTAAACAATTAAAAATCGTATTTAAGCAAAAATTAAAATTTTCTATCAAATAAGAAAGATGAAAAACGAACAGAAAATTGTAATTTTCATTCAAATGCAACGTTCAATTGTTTAAAATGGTAAAAATTAAACTTTTTGCCCCTAAAAATGTATTTAATTTTTAAATTAAGAGCTCTATCAAATAAATCAAATTCTATCAAATAAAAAAGATAAAAAATGAACAGAAAATTGTAATTTTCATTCAAATGCAACGTTCAATTGTTTAAAATGGTAAAAATTAAACTTTTTGCCCCTAAAAATGTATTTAATTTTTAAATAAAGAGTGCTTTTTTATTGAATAATTTTGCAAATATTTGGACTAACTTTTATTTTGACTGTCAGATTTTTCCCTAAGTTATTATTCTATTAAATTTCCTGATAGATCAGAAATATGTAGAATTTTCTGATTATTATACGAAATTTGTAATTCAGGTTTTAGTGGTTATAACTTTTGAAAAGCGATCTTGATAATATAAAGTTAGTGACAAAGAGAAAAGTCGTGATGGGAACTATCTTTCATGTGCATTCACTTAGAAATTTCCTGGCCAATTTAGATAGTTGTCTTATAAAGGTGTTGGGAAAAATTACACAGGTGTGAAATTTTTCTCCATTGAACAAGACACGACATTAAAAGAATATTTCAGACTTTCGGTAAAATTATTCACACACACACATTTTTCACTCGCTCCTCGAGTGATTGTCATTATTGTCGCAATTAAATCGCAATTTAATCTGAATTAATTAAAACCTTAGAAGCAAAATAAATTCCCAAATTTTTAACAAAAAGGAAATTTTCTCTGCATTTTCTCTGCAGTTATGTACAAAATTGTTTTTGGAAAAAAAGGATTATCGTGCTTGTGTTTGCTTTGCGGAAATAATACGTATTCATTAAAGCATGTGATAGGATCACGTAGTTAAGGGTTATGTGTATAAGTCTCCGAAACTGAATTGAACACGGAACCTATAGTTTTCGCAGCGTAAGCAAATTATAGTTCACTCGCCATTCACGCTTGTCTGCCTCGTCTAACTAAGGAACGCGCTTATTCACAACAGCAACAAGTGGAATGTACATATATAAGCAATGTATATATATAGTCGACAATTCAATATGAGCACTATTCCGATTCCGATTGTTATCACGTTCACCAATCGGGAGTTTCATGCTTTGAATAAATTCCACAACAATAGACTATAAAAATTTTGCCTATTTTGTATAGGGGAAAATTTAATTATGTCGTGTTTTCAAATCAGTGAATAATACTTATTTGTATCAGAAGAATGTGATTTTAATGATCCAAAAATTGTGAATGTTCAAATGAATGAAATATTTCTTCGATATGAATATTTTCCAGGCTGAAAAAAATTATAAAGTAACTTTTACTAGATACAAAGTAAAATCTAAAATGTCTCCAATTTCTAAGTATTTCTGTGAATTTTTACTATATTTCCAGAGCAAATTTTAGTAGAATTTAAGAAACGAATTTAGAAGGAATTCATTGAGACAAAAATTTTCATATCTATACTTTGAATTGATGGGTATAATTTATAAATTGTCGCATCAATAAATTATACAGAAACGAAATACAGCGCGCGATAAAGAAATATTCCAAGAAGGGTGAAAAGGTCCCCGAACGTAAAATCAATGTTTTAATTATTATTTTGCGTCATCATTCTCAAAGGCTGTTTTCATCTAACACAAGCGAGGTTGAAAAGGTCGAATAAATTTTCGTTGCTCCGAATGCGCCCTCAAGTATATGAATATTTTTTTTTAATTTGCAATTCTGATATGCAAAGAGAAATGCAAAAGAGTAAATTTGTGATTTCTTTTTATTTATTCTTGGAGAAACGATAACTTTGTTTTGCTTTGAAGAAATTCTGATAAAACTATAGATCAAAGATACATGTTGGAGAATTTAAAAAACTTCCTTGTAGCTTAACTTACAGTAGGAATAAAGACCCATAAAAAAAAACAAAATGGAGAATTAATCCTCCCTTTAAAAAGTGAAATGCCATTGAAAAAAATTTATGTAAAATGAGACCAGCGATTTTTCAGTTTTCTATTTGAAAAATACCATATATTCTCTTTAACCAGCTATATGGGGGCAGCTGTACGCCCAACTGTCCGTCACCTGCCTATGGTTCTGACAATGCGGAAGGATCCACAAAACGCTTCTTTTATACCCCCCTCATAAAAAAACAAAAGCTTCCCAAATAAAATTTCACGGCCATTCAGGATCACTTGGAACAATAATTATGATGCTCCTACGGCTCTTATTTTAATTCACCCGTGTCTTTAATTCCCTACTTCGAACATTATACAAGAGCGAATAAATTCTACATTATCAGCATTACAACAAATTTGCAACACTGAAAAAAAAAATTTATCTGATTCAAATAATAAATTGACTATTATCAAATAAATATTTGTGGTAAATAAATTTTGAGTCAACTAAATTTGATTCAAATACAGAAATTATTATTTCACTTTCAACTTATTTGATTTAAATAAAAATTACTTTCTTCAAGTAAATATTTGACAATAAATCGGTTATTTCAATCAAATAAATTTTTTTCAGTGAACTGAAATATTAACTAACTTGTAGTCCTACATGGAAAGAAAATAATTATAAATTTTATAAAATGAGTTTACAATTTAGTAACAAATTGTCAGAAAGCAAAATTTTGATAACAGAAATACTAAAAGTTTTTAGTATTTACTTTGGAATAGTGAAATATTAGAGAAGGGGGGAGGGGGGCAAACGAAATGACAAGAGTAACAACAGTAGGTATAGTTATAGTAGCAATATACCTACTGCATCTGTCGGGTAGACGAAACCCATCCGACACACCCAACCGGATGTGCAGCAGTCCTACACCACCACCCACACGTGCATGCTTCATTCTTAGTATTCCATCTGCACACATACTATATAAAATAGACATGACTCGAACTTGCGCTATACGCAACTAATGTGTGTGTGTGTAGTGATCTATATGTAATAAGCGAGTTGCATGTGCAATGTGCAACACACGGTCTTTGTACTTCTCGTTCAAAGAAGGCACTGCTCGTGATTAAGAGTGAAAGTAATATTGCCCGTGCGAAGCGACAATCCGACAACATGCTGATCTTGTCATGACGACAATTATCCGTGCAATGAGCTCTGACATTTGCCACCAATTATTAGAAAATACATCCTTATTATCTATTATTTCATACCTCAAGAGAGAGAGAGAGAGAGAGAGAGAGAGAGAGAGAGCGAGAGAGCAATTTTGATACTGATGATGGATGAATTTAAAAAAAAAAACGAGGAAACATTTTTTTACTCGAGTTAAAGACAATGAAGGCGAGCGGGATTTTTTTTTTCAAATCAGGACTGGAAATTTTAAGTCCAAACAATGACACTTCCTGGTTATGGTAATTTCACATAATGATATGGTATCTTTATAATTGATGGTAATGATTTTAATTGAATATAATTAGAATACTTGTGAATAGAAAAAGTTAAATATTTCGTCCTTTGAAATAAATACGCAGTCATGATACAGGTATGACATTTTTGCAGTACAAAATCAAATCGGAAATACAAATTATAGTAGCCATTCTGTTAACAATCGAAGAATCAATTAAAGTATTAATAGAAAATTGGATCAATTGGAAGTAATTGAAAATGAAAGAATAACAATTAATACGGGAAGAGTTCATTGAAACTAATACAATTAATTACAAATACACTGTACTTGTAAATACTGTCAAATAGAAATAGAATCAATTGGAAATATTATTATCAATCGGAAATATTATCAATTGGGGAAACTATCAATCGGAAATACTGTGAACTAGAAATACTACCAATTGAAAATACTATCAATTGGAAATACTATGAATTAGAAATACTACCAATTGGAAATACTACCAATTGAATATACTATCAATTGGAAATACTATGAATTAATAATAATACCAATTGGAAATACTGTGAAAATACCTTAAATTGGAAATACTATCAATTGGAAATACGATCAATTGGCAATACTATTAAATATAAATACTACCAATTAAAAATACTGTGAAAATACCTTCAATTAGAAATACTATCAATTGGAAATACGATCAATTGGCAATACTATTGAATATAAATACTACCAATTGGAAATACTGTGAAAATACCTTTAATTAGAAATAGTTTCAAGCGGAAATACTATATGAATTAGAAATACTACCAATTGAATATACTATCAATTGGAAATACTATGAATGAAATACTACCAATTGGAAATATTGTGAAAATACCTTCAAGTAGAAATACTATCAATTGGACATACGAACAATTGGCAATACTATTAAATATAAATACTACCAATTGGAAATACTGTGAAAATACCTTCAATTAGAAATACTATCAATCGGAAATACTATGAATAGTAGAAATACTGCCAATTGAATATAATATCAATTGGAAATACTATGAATGAAATACTACCAATTGGAAATACTGTGAAAATACCTTCAATTAGAAATTGGAAATACGATCAATTGGCAATACTATTAAATATAAATATTATCAATTGGAAATACTGTGAAAATACCTTCAATTAGAAATACTATCAATCGGAAATACTATGAATTAGAAATACTACCAATTGGAAATACTACCAATTGAATATACTATCAATTGGAAATACTATGAATTAATAATAATACCAATTGGAAATACTGTGAAAATACCTTCAATTAGAAATACTATCAATCGGAAATACGATCAATAGGCCATACTATTAATTGGTAATACTATTAAATATAAACACTATCAATTGAAAATACTATCAAATAGAAACATTACCAATTGGAAATACTATTAATTAGAAAAACTATCAATTGGAAATACTATCAAATAGAAACATTATCAATTGGAAATACTACCAATTGGAAATACTATCAATCGGAAATGAAATACTATCAGTTGGCAATACTATCAATTGGTAATACTATCAATGGGCAATAATATCGACTAGAAATACTATCAATTGGAAATACTATCAACTGGATGTTCCGGAATCTTCAAGTACCTCTAATTCCAATTCTCCTAAATTAATGGTACACATTGAAAAAAGAAAGGGCAAGAAAATAATTAAATTTTTCTTTCTTTATTATATTCATTTGAAAAAGCGTCAGCAATTTTTTGTGATACGGTCAACAAACGATGTCGTTCACGGTAACGGAAATGAATTTGCAATTAGTTGACCGAATCGAGAGGTCGTAAAGGCCACCATTCTTGATCTCGATCACAGCTGCTGCTGCTGCTAGCGAACGCGAGAAAAGTGAAGGAGAACACACCAGTGTTGGTATGTATATAGGGCTCTCTTTTGCCCCTCTCGGCACACTGACTCTTGCGGCTCAGAGTTTTGATCAAAACGCCAGATGTGAATGACTGCCAAGCCTATATAACATGTGGTTAAGTCTAAATTACATTCATTTAGCGGCATTCTCATTCCAAAGAAGCTTTTGTACACTCGATTCACGTGCGACTTTTTCGTGTGTATATATGTTGATCCAACGCACCAATTCTCCACATTAGCCTCCATTGTGTTCAATTTCATCAGTTTCTCTCTGCGCTTCAAGTCAGCGTCAACAAAATAAAAAAATATATCTTATTTTAGACTTATCACAATTGGCAAATTGCATATTTGCACGCAATTCCTTCGTTCGTAAAGAAAGAATTTTTTTTTCCATTTTTGGAAAACTTTCCAACTCAATAACATATTTTGGTAAATTTTCTTTCATAACGAGAAATTTTTTTAATTTCTCCGTATTTCGAATTAAAATTTATCGATTATGATTGAAAGCTATAGAATTTCTTTATCAGGAATCAAAGTTCGTGTTTATTGATTTTTCTGCATCGAGACAGATAGTAATCAATAAATGCGTTAACAATTATAATTGGACGAGTGACAATGTTAGAGATCTTAAATCAATGATTGCTTTTTTTGAATTTAATACGGATATTTATATGTATTGATACCGTTTTATGACATATTGGTTTATAGGAATGAAGCTTCCGGCATTGACGCGTCAGTGAAACGATAATATAACCGTAAGGGAAATAATCCTAAAAATAATTTTAACGCGTCGTTGAACATATCATATATATATACTGTATAACATACGCTCGTGGAATGCTAAGTAAATCGTAAAACTTTGCCCACAAACTATTTCACTGGAATCACTTGCATGCAAACGTGCTCGTTCTTCTATGCATCAGTTTAAATTGGTAGTCAGAACGTGAAACTTAATAAAAACAATAAGAAATTTATACATTTTATATATAAAAGTGCATTCAAAACGAGTATTGAATTCAAATTACCAGAATGGAAACAGATAAATAAGAAATACTTTGTTATTCATTGTATAGGAATCATGAAGTGAGATAAATTTACAAATATTCCCATTTTCAATCTACGACGGGACGAATATATTGAAAAAATTAATTTTTCCGCGAAATTTTTAACTAATACACAAATTTTCCACAAATTTTCCAATTTGTGCTATTTTTCAAGAAGAGGAAAAAGAAAATTAAATTAAAAAAATTAAATTAAAGTTTAAAATTCAAATTTTCCTACCAGAATTTCAACGTTGAAGAATGAAACAAATTGAAGCCGACTTACCTGAAACAGAAAGTAAAAAGAATTTATTAAAATCTTACTTTAAAGTAAATTATTATATAATATAATTATTTATTAATCATGTTGTCCCATTTTCATGGTTGTTTAAATTAATAAAAAATAATCAAGTTTATATATATGATTTTCAAATCTTTTCTGCTTTTAAAACCAAGAATTAGATTATATTCATCTGTAAGTTATAAATTTTAATTTTCAATATGTAAAATAGTTATCTTTATCGTGAACTTTATGTGGAATGTAGAAACAGATGTTAATGTTTTCGTTGAATGTTAACGTCGCACATGAAGGAAATCCCTCGTTGTTAACAGTTAATATGAAACAGTTTAGAAACTAAACAAAAAAAAAAATTGAGCAATCGCTCTACTGACTGATCTCTGTTGCCAACACATTTTTAAATTTACATTTGTGGTTTCTAATCTAAATTTTACCATTTTTTATCAATTCAATTTTATCTTTTATACAATATAATAAATTAAGACCAATACTTTTCTTAAATAAAAATTAATTTTCATGTAAAATTAATTCCATTTAATATAAAAAATAATTATAATAATATTATAATAATAATATAATAATAATAATATAATAAATATTAATCTAATATAATATATTAATAATAATATTACACGATAATAATTAATATTGTGGCTACTGTTATCACATACCCACACTTTCACACACAAATACAATAATAACAAATTCTTTATTTATTTATAAAATTG
>JUFY01036585.1:0-13364 GCA_001855655.1 Leptopilina clavipes
TATTAATAATAAAAAATAACAATAATATTATATTATTATAATGCATCATAAAAAAATACGAAGTATAATAATAAATTATAATAATAAATTATAATAATAATAATAATAATTGTAATTATAATAATAAATAAAATTCAATTAAAAAAAATAAAAATACTTACGAAGATAACAAATTTTTTGAAGACAACAATCCCGATTACGGTCACAAGGTTGACCGGGCAATGAACATCCTTCTATTGAACTTAGAAAGAAAACAACGCAAATGAGCAAAAATGTAACAAATATTTGACAATTCATTTTCGTTGATAAATGTTCTTCTTTGCAAAATTGCCAAGTGCTTTTATACTAACATTGTTGTGTCTATATATATATATATGATTAAAAACAATATTTAGAGGAAAAAAAATTAATCCTGCTAATTTTTCCCCATGATAAGGTGGAATTTACAAATATTGCATAAAACAAAGACGTATAAAGTTGAAAAATAAATAAACAAATTTGTCATAATTATAGTGTCGTTGAATGATAAATGTGCAAAAAAAAGTAAGAAACAAAGAATTAACTGTATATATATATAACAAAGACTAATAAAGATAGTGAAAAAAAAATGTTTTTTTTTTCAATAAAAAAATAAAAGCAACAAATAAGTTTTGATTTAGAGAAAAAAAATATTTTCATAAATTGTTAATAAATAATAATAAAAAAATAATTGTTAATAAATATCTTAAAAAATATTTTCTTCTTTACGCATAATTCTCGGAAGTAAAATATTAATAACAACGCAAGTTTTTACTATAAACATGTTTTTATTTTTTAATGTTACTATTGTTTAACATTTGTATCTGTTATATTTCAGTTGCATAACAGTTATGTTACAGTTACATAACACTTATGCTACAATTATATAACAGATAGAAAATAGTAATAATAAAACAGATGTGATAAAGTTATGTCACATGCATGTAAAAGTTACGTAATAGTTATGTAACAGTTATATAAAAATTATGTAACAGTTATGTAATAATTATATAACAGTTATATAACTTATGTAACAGTTATGTAATAATTATATAACAATTATGTAATAATTATATAACATTTATGTAACTTATGTAACAGTTATATAATAGTTATTTAACAGTTACATAACTTTTATATAACAGTTATGTAAGTTCTATAATAGTTAAAAAATAGTTAATTAAAAGTAATTTAACAGTTATATAACTTTTATGTAACAGTTATATATCAATTATGTAACAGTTATATAGCAGTTATATAACAGTTATATAACAATTATATACCTGAATATGGTATTTCATTTATATATTTATATGTATAATAAATTGATAAATATAAAGTAATTTTGTAACAGTTATATAGCAGTTTTGTAACAGTTATATAACAGTTTTGTAACGGATATATAACAGTTATATAACAGCCTGCACGTGACAATTAAATCACATTTATATGTTTAATAAATCAATAATTATAAAACATTTTTGTAACAGTTATGTAACATTTATATATCAGTTATATGGCAGCTTGGTAACAGTTATATAACAGTTTGGTAACTGTTATATAACAGTTTGGTGACAGTTATATAACAGTTTAGTAACAGTAATATAACAGTTTGGTACCAGTTATAAAACATTTTTGTAACAGTTATGTAACATTCTTATACCAGTTATATGGCAGTTTGGTAACTGTTATATAACAGTTTGGTAACTGTTACATAACAGGTATATAACAGTTTGGTAACAGTTATATAACAGTTTTTTAACAGTTATATAACAGTGTGGCAACAGTTATATAACAGTTTGGTAACAGTCATAAAACAGTTTGATAACAATTATATAACAGTTTGGTAACAGTTGTAAAACATTTTTGTAACAGTTATGTAACATTTATATAACAGTTATATGGCAGTTTGGCAACAGTTATATAGCAGTTTGGTAACAGTTATATAACAATGTTGTAACGGTTATTTAACATTTATGTATCACTTGTGTAATAGTTATATAACAGTTATGTAACAGTTATGTGTCAGCTATGTAACAGTTATGTTACGGTTATATGACTGTTCTGTTACAATTATGTTGCAGTATCGTTGTAGTTGTATAGCAGTAAAGTTATAGTTTTTTAACATTTATGTAACAGTTATGTAACACTCATGTAACATTTAGTGTTTATTGTTGCTAGAAGATTTTAATTTTTTTTCTTACTTAATAATCCCTCTCTCGTGTGATAATAATATTCACTACCAAGTGTCTCCCAATTAAGATCAACAATTTTATAAAATTTTTGATTTTGTCTCGTAACATTTATATATTGAACAAACGCTTGTTCATAATCATCCGAAATTGTTCTAAATTCAGCAATTTTATTATTAGACAATACAATAAATTGATAACCATAATATACATGCGGTTTACCATAAAATCGCTTCAAATATAAATCATACCTAAACATTTTTGTAATTTTCTCCGCTTTTCTATCTACAATATCCGTGTTTAATGTGAAATTTCTCATTCTCGATTCATAGGATATGAAAAAATCATTTTCAATTTTTTTCACCAAATCTTCCATTGCCTTTAGTCCTCGAACACCAATTGAATCACAAATTTCATAACCACGATCAATTACAGGAAATTCCACAAAACCAATATTGTCGGTTATATTTTTATTGATAAATTTCAAGTCCTCTTTCTGTTGCCAGATAAATGTTTCCCTTAACAATGCCGTAAGCATTGATCGTTTTAGTGCAAATGTTCTTAAAGTTATGCCATGTTGTTTAAACAATTCTCGCGTACTCGATGTTGTGAATTGATGGAAAATAAATGAATTTTGAAGCGTTTGAAATATAAATGTTCCATTTACTGGACAATTGATTGATGAATGAATTGGATTACCTGCAACAATGCCGGCAAAACAGGGTAAAAATGCTGACAGACAATGCGATCTATTGGAGCGAAATTCTTTGTACTGATTTTCAAATGATTTGAGTTTGTCCCTAGACAGTGGAAGTGTATTGAAGAAATTTGATTTAAATATCGTTGTTTCAGATTTATTGCAGAATTGAAAGACTTTTCCGTTTACTCTCAAAAAGGTTTGTCTAACTTTAGAGGAGGAATTTGGAGGATCTTCTTGTTTTCTGATAAGACCGTTTGCATATCTGTAAGAATCCATTGTAACTGGCTGATTGTTTTGATTTTCATTGTTAACATTCGCTGATGATCCATAACTTTGATTAATTTTGTCATTAATTTTCCCCAAGAGGTCTCGTTTACCCATTAAAGGAGTTCCACTAACATTCGAAGAATTTATTTTACCCAAAGTAGCATTAGTAGCATAAGTAGCATTAGTAGCATAAGTAGCATTACTATTGTTTAATGCTCCACAATTTTCACACCGATCTTCCATAATTTCGACAGCATCCTGAAGCATCACTTCCTTAACATAACGATAGTACCGCAACAAAAGTTTATTCAATTGTTCAAAATAAACATCATCCAAATCGACCAACAATTTTGTTCTGTTGTTAGTGCCATCAAAACATGTATAATTTGCCGAATTATTCAAAAATCTCCTCACTTCATGTTCCAATTGTTCCTCATGAATTATTCCACAATTCAAAATAATTTCCCGTGCTGCAATAATATTTCTATTGTGAAATTCAAATGCAGTCAAATAATATTGATAATTTGGATCAACATCAAGTGCAGATTGTACACTTTCCATTGAAGTGCGTAAATATCGAAACAATTGATTATAAGCCTCCTTCCAATATTCTCCATTCTTGACAATATCCTTCATTTCCATTGTTGCAAATCTCACTCTCTCATGATGAACATAAAGTAAAAATGCCGGTAGGGCGAAAATTTTCAACGCCTCCTTATTAATTTCCCCCTCAATCACCAATTGTTCAATTGCAAGGGCAATTTCCACACAATCATCAAATACATAATCATCATCGTGACTGTCAGCACTCGCTGTTTTTGGATTCAAATGAAAAAAATAACTCCTCTTGCCAATTAATAAATCGGGATTATTGTACAATGTCCAACCAGCTTGTGCATAAATGAAATTCACCGAATCCATTGCTGAATATCGCATTGATTTTGGAAACAGTGGGACAATTGTACCGTTGAATATTCTGTGAATTAAACTTTCGTCGAGTTTTGTTTCATCATCATTGTTACGGGTTAAATTGCTAAGGGTCAATATTGCATTGTTGAGGAGAACATTGATGTTTAATGTTTCAGATTTTCGTACAATTTCACCCAGGAAACCGTAAATGTTTCCATATTTTTTAAATACTGTACTGTAGACAATATAATCGAACATTAATTCAACATATTCTGGATCGAGTGTATCGTGATCACTTTGACCATAAAGATCACTGCCCATTAATGAATGTCGAATTAAATCCAATCGTTCTTCGTGACTACTCTCATCACTTTCCCAGAAAAATACATTTAAACAATTTAGTATTCCAAATGCACTGTCCCTGGGACCGTGTAGATGATTATTCGCACCTAGATAACGTCCAATTCGAGTTAAATATGTGTAGACGGATATCATTTGTATTGTTTGCAATGGACTCGCGTATGTTGAGACCTCCATTATTGTTTTTTTAATGACACCTTGAGAATTTCAACTGCAAAATAAGAGAAAAAAGGGATTATTGTAAAATTAGAATCAAATGGAGGATTATATTTTTATGCAATATTGCGACAATATAGTAACAGTTCAGTACAACAGTTATAATAATTTTTATGTAACAATTATGTAACAGTTATAAAATCTTTATGTAACAATTATGTAACAGTTATAAAATCTTTATGTAACAATTATGTAACAGTTATAAAATCTTTATGTAAAAGTTATATAATATTTATGTAACAGTTATGTACCAGTTATGTAATAAGTTATGTAACAGTTATGTAACAGTTATGTAACAGTTATATAACAGTTATGTAAGTTATGTATCCGCTATGTAATATTTATATAACAGTTATATAACTTTTCTGTAATGGTTCTGTAATATTTATTTAAAAATTATATAACAGTTATGTATCTTTTCTGTAATGGTTATGTAATATTTATATAAAAATTATATAACAGTTTTGTAACTTTTCTGTAACAGTTATGTAATATTTATATAAAAATTATATAACAGTTATGCAATAGTTTTCTAGCAGTTATATAACAAGTATATAACATTTAAATAACCTTTATGTAATAGTTATGTAACATTTATATAACAGTCATATAACAGTAATGTTATAATTTATGTAGCATATTTGTTCAATATTATAGTACTATATACTATTTATATAACAATTATATAACAGTTTTATTTTAGTTATGTAGCAGTTATGTAACTTTTTTGTAATAATTATGTAGTATTTATATAACAGTTATATAACTTTTCTTTAATAGTTATGTAATATTAATATAACAATTATATAACAGTTATGTACCAGTTATGTAGCAGTTATGTAACAGTTATATAACAGTTATGTAAGTTATGTAACAGTTATATAACAGTTATGTAAGTTATGTAACAGTTATATAACAGTTATGTAAGTTATGTAACAGTTATGTAGCAGTTATGTAATAGTTATGTAACACTTATGTAACAGTTATGTAACACTTATATTACAATTATATAACTGCTCTGTAATAGTTATGTAGTAGTTATATAACAATTATATAACATTTATATATCACTTCACGATCCTTTTTTTCCGTTTCAAAAATAAAAAGATAATAATTCTTCTTTTGATTATTATTATCATTATTATATAATACTTAATAATTATTATTCTTTACTAATGTTTACAAGAAAAATTTGTTAGAAATTCGTAAATATCGCTTTTGTAAATTAAATTAAGAAATTAAATTTAATTGAGTTACTCACAAAAATATTAAGCGTGGCAGAATGAAGAATTTTTTTTTTTTTAATTTTTTGATTTCAATACAATTGAATTAGAAATTATTGTAATTATGAATGTGATGAAGAATGTTTTATAGCACACGAAGTACTATATAATATATGTATTATTTAAATAAATAGATAAGACATAATTATTGTGCAATATTCGATTAATTTACTTTTTTTTTATTATATTACATTTTGATATCTCTTTACACATGAATAGTGAACTAATATTTGTACCCATAGAATAATAATTCGAGGTCCATAAATAAATGACAAATATTTAAATTTTGTCAAAATTTCTTAACACTAAAATGAAAATTAACTGTGTTAATAAATATTCTTATTAATTAATAATATAAAAATGAAGAAGAAAAAAATCAATTTTCTTCTTTTAAAAAAAAATATATCAGACCGTAAATATTTTTGCATTATTGTTTTCCAATTGCATTGTAATATCTAGTTGTATTTAAAATAAATAGCAAAAAAAAAAAAATTAAGGTTAAATAAAAAATAATTTAAATTGTAAACATTTCTTTAAGTTATATAAATGCTTTACGTTCAGTTTAAATTATCCCGCGCGTCAGCGGACATTTTGAAAAATATAACGGTGCCATCTGATTTCCGGAAGAGTACAATTTCCGTTTTTATGTTATGGACGATACGCCGTCATTTATGTACACTTTTAAAAAATTATCAGAATTTATATATTAATAAACGCTTTTTCAATGATATTATACGTTTGTTTAAATTAATAGAGGCTAAGTGCCTTTTAAAATATGAAAAATAATATTGTGACGCTCCGTGGTGAAAGGGACCTAACGCGGTAACGAATTATAGGTTATGTTTAGGATAGTTTTTGCTTGATTTAAGATTGATTTTTAATTACTTGATGTCAAAAACTATTTTTATTAACTATTTTATTTACTAAGTAATTAATAAACACTGTTTTTGACTTCAGGTAATTAAAATTACCTGTTTTCTGTTTATTGAATACAATGGGTAAACTTCTAGTGAAAATGGTTTTTCAGTGATTTAATCGGAGTATTAATTTCACTTTCCGAAAGACCCAACATAAAGGAGATTATCTTAACGACATATATGCATATGTGGCTTTGCCAACTCCGATGCACTTGTACATTTCTTACTGGTTAACAGATCATAAAATTCTCCCTGATATTCTTCACATGAAAATTGTAAAATATTGTAGAAAAAAATTATTATGAACTACGTGTCACATTTAGTCAGCAAAACGTCGCATCAAAGTTTCAGAAGGTACTGAAAAAAATTGTTTTTACCAAATACAGTTTGTCAAAAACAGCAAATAAAGTTCACATCAATATTGTACGTCGAATAGAATTCACAGTTTGTGAAATAAATTAAAATTAATACCTGTCGGAATCGTTTTGCAAACTAAAAAAAGAAAAATGATTTACGCCTGTATTTTACTTTGTGCATTCATTTCACAATTTACATACACTCTAGGGGTAAAATTTCTCACTTTTAAACTATGTTATCAGCTCTATGTATAGTTACAAAAATAATACACAGAGATCACGTAAAGTTGTAGCAATCTTGGTCAACGTTAAGATGCAAACTTTCCAGCGAGTTTGATATAAAATTACGTGTCATCTGGGTATTATTTACTATTGTTTTAAAAACCAAAATTCTCTCCAGATCCAAATATACTCACCTTACAATAAAATCAATCAAGGTATATATAAATATTTCATAATATAACGTATATTTTTTTAGAATAACTATCGAAAATGTTACTTCCTTTAATACGTTAATTTATATATTTTAATTGAAGTTTTAATTGATTAGAACCGGAAGTGATTCCAGTTGAACATACTTTTCATACAGACACTATTACTGTACTGTCAATTAAAATAAAACATAATGGCACTGAAAGAAAATATATTTTGCAATCCGCTGAAGGCTACTTTGCTGGCAAAGATACAAAAGTCTGGTTAGCTATGAAAAATGGAGAAAGACACAGTTATACATTACAAAAAGGCGTAAGTGAAATATTTGTTACTAAAGTCAGGAAAATTTGTTTTAATATTAAATTTTATGTAAGCTTAGGGCAACCTTGCAGAAATTTGACTGTAAGCTTGCCGCAAGCTTACGTGCTATCTGATCAATTAAAAACGCCATTAAGAAAATGGCGTTTTTATTTTTATTATTTTATTATTATTTATTATTTATTATTATTTTTATTATATACAAAGATGAAAAATTCCTGAAAATCGTAAACGTTAATAGGTAAATCTTCAAATTACATTTTTAAAAAATTTTTAATCTGTTCTACATTTAGATTATGGAGAAAGTGAATATTTCCTTTTATCATGACCAAAAAACACAATCTGCAATAGCTCACACAGTAAATGAAGCAGGAATTTCAGAATTTGTAAGTATTTTAAAGGTTAAATTTAAAAATATTTTTTATTATTAAATTTTCTGTAATTTTTAAAAAGAAATTATCCTTTTTAGAATGGTATTATTGACTCTGACAAAGTAATTCAACCATTAAATGATCACAATCGTTATCGTCGTGATGTACCATTAAAATCACTGAACGAAAATTCCGACAACAATTTTGAGAATCTTCACGTAATTTCTAAACAGGAGAAAACTTCTTTTTATAATAATAATAACAATAATAAATATAATAATAAAATTTTTAAAACTGATCCGAGATTGAGTAATATAGATTTAGGAATTCCAGAAACAGTGTATCCAGAAATTTTAGTCTACGTAGACAAATCAATTTTTGAGTTGGTTTTAATTATTGTTTGTAATTTGAATTCGTTTATATATTTTTTTAATCTAAAAAAAATGTTTTATTTAGACACTTTAATCGTGACATTGTTAAAGCAGTGGCCTACACTCTGACATTTTGGAATGGAGTAGATCTTTTTTATAGAGAACTCGAAAATCCTGCTGTGCGTTTAAACATTGCTGGAATTATTTTGTTTCAGGTATTTCATATTTTTAACGCTTTGATGTTATTATACAAAATAACAAAAGAAGTACCCAAATGGCTTTTCTTGGCAGTTTACAAGAAGCTTCTATGAAGATATTGTATCAGTATACAATATCTTCATGGAAGCTTGTGGGCGTATTAATCAGAATCATAATTTTTTTCTTTTTTTTTTGACAATTAAAGGATGAACTAATACCGCTGACTGAATTGGACGTAGAAGAAAAAACAAGAAATAACCAATTATTTTCTTTTGGAAAATATATGTATAGGGAAGAATTTACATTGGGAAAGGATTACGATATTGCTGTTTTATTTACTGATAATTTTGAGCAGATACCAGTTATTGGCAAGTCTTTTTCCTTTTGATTTTAGTTAATACTCTTTATTAACAATTAACATTGTATATAATAACATTTACTAAACAAAATATAAAGGTGTGGCATATACAGAAGGCGTTTGTTACAAGCTTAGTGTATTTGTAAAATCTGTAGCCGTTGTCACTGACAATTTTGGATTTTTTGGAATTCATACTGCTGTTCATGAATTGGGTCATCTGTAAGAATTTTATTACAATTAAAAACTTTATAATCGTTCGAAATATTTACGCAAAAACTTATTATATTGTATTTCAAATCATATGTGAAATTGAATTTTAGCTGTTAACATCTCACAATAAAACTTTATTTTAAATAGATTTGGACTTAAGCATGATGGTGATAAATATGATTTAAAATGGAGTGAATCAAGGAAATACTTCTGTGACAATTATCAGGGTTTTATTATGGCCACTATGTCATCTACATCATTAAATAAATATAAATTTTCCCCGTGCTCCAAAGTACAGATGACTTATCACTTAAGGTTTATAATTTTATATTAATTCTAAATTTTTACCTTTCAATTTTTTATTCCCTGAGAAAGAGACACATAATGCAGTAGGTACATTTAAATATATTTTAAATTAGTAAAAATATAGCAAGATGCGTTCGTAATAATCCAGCTGATAATAGAATGGATAAGCAAATATTAAGAATTTTGCCTGGAAAATTTATGACTTTAGATGAACAATGTCAACGCTCTGGATTTGAAAGAGCATCAATTGTAAGCATTAATGAAATTGAAAACATTTAATAAACAAGAAATTTTTACCCTTAATTCGAATAATATTCTTAATTTTTCTAAATTATTGAATTCTTTTATTTATTCAAGGCTTCTGTCGATATTTGCTTGAGAATGATATGCCGCAATGGTAGCACAATCACTGTCACAAATGAAGGAGCACTTGAAGGATCTCCTTGTGATACAGATAAAGTAAGAAATTTACAAATCGTAATCAATCATCCTCAATGCAGTTTGTAGGAAATATTTTTTTCCTTTTTACAGTTTTGCCTGAATGGAGAGTGTGTAAAAGTACAATTTACCAAAGATGATGAGAATTCAGCTGCAAAATTATTATTCCCTGCTCCATTCTACCGAAATCCTAAAACTAAGAAAATGCCCAAGGAGCTATGCCTAGAAGCAGGATTTAAGGACACCTACATTGTCGGTTGATGAAATTGTTCTAAAATGAAAATTACATTATTATTGTTATAAATGTCATCTTTTCTATTCTATTTTCTTCTAATTCTATCATCTTGTTTGTCTTCATTTTTGTTTCAGTCCTATAGACATGACTGCACAGTTTACTGTAGAATCGAATTTGCTTTTGACGAAAAAATAAAAGCAGAAAACGGAACGCTGTGTGATAAAGGAGTGAGAAATATTTAAATTTTACAGTAAACGATTAAATAATTCTAGGTGGAATAAACTTTTGATGTTTTGTGTATATTAGTACTGTTTAGGGGGAAAATGTGTTCCTTATACTTCTAGCAGTAGTAGCACTACAAATTCTTATGATTCAACATCTACCACGGTTGGAGACAAGAAAGTTTACAGTACCAATGCAGCTAGGACTATTAAGACCAGTGTGAAAAGTTTCTATCCTCCAACTTCTACAACAGTTGGAAACAGCAAAGCAAAGATAACAACTGGACGTAGCACACCTACTACACCTGCAACTGTTTTTTATTCTATTACATCTACAACTCAAAGTACAACAACAAGAAGTCAATTCGATATTACGATAGAACATTGCGAAAAATTTGGAATTAAAAATGTTTATCGTGTTGGTTGATGATGCAATTCTAAACCACATTACAGTATTTTTATTTTCAAATCTAACATTTTGTTTCTCTTTTAATTTTTATTTTAGGCCTCTCAAATAATTTGCTTGGTTTACTGCTATAAAAAGGATAATAGAGGAGACTATTACACAATCATACCAGCAGAGGATGGAACATTGTGTTATATCGGAGTAAGAAATATTTTAATTTCTGTTATAAATGTGAAATAAATTTTTGTGTTTTCTTTTTCAGTACTGTTCAAGTGGAATATGTGTTCGTTATCCAACTACTTTTAGCAGTAGTAGCACTACAAATTCTTATGATTTAACCTCTACCAAAACTGGACGTAGCACATCTACTACATCCAAAATTATTGTTGTTCCTAGTACGTCTACAATTCAAACAACTACTGCTACTAGTTTTAGTACGTCTGCAACACAAAAACCTACTACTGCTACTAGTTCCACTACGTCTACAACACAAAAACCTACTACTGCTACTAGTTCCACTACGTCTACAACACAAAAAGCTACTACTGCTACTAGTTCCACTACGTCTACAACTCAAAGTACTGTTGTTCCTAACAATTCTTCTCAATTTATCCCTGATGAAGAATTAACTCGTAAGCATTGTGAGGAAAATGGAATCATCAATGTTTTCAAAGTTGGTGGAAATAATTCTTTAGGACTACATTTTCAATTTGAAAATTAACATTTAATTATCGTTTCTATTTTCATTGCAGACTCTTTTTTTGGATTGTATGCATTACTGCTTATATTCAGATGGTACAGGAGACACGATAGATACATACTCTGGAGTAGCGAAGGATGGAACATTGTGTGACATTAACAAAGTAAGAAGATTGTGCGAACCTGGACGACTTAAAGACATCTTTGACAATGATGATAATGTCTCGAAAATATCTCTATAAGAAGTTTTAATTTCCAGTCTGAAAAACTCCTAAAGACGTCCAAAAGAGATTTTAAAAAATGTCTAAAATTCTTTCTAAAGATATCTGAAAGTCGTCTATTTAAACCTATTTAAGGACGTTGTATGAATGTTGTAACAAAGCTTAGAAGGGAAAGTAAAATAATTTTTAAATACTGCCCCTTTTTGAAATCTAACGAAGAGCACAGTTGGTTGGATCCTAATGGCAAAAATTAAACCAATTCTCCTTAGTGGAAAATTCTTACTAATTTTCGTTTGCGTTTTAGACTTGCCAAAACGGAACGTGTGTAGAAAATATAATTACTACAACCAGAAGCACCACCAGCGTTGTTCTTCCTACTGTTGTTTCTGACCCTCCTTCTCAACATTTGCCAGATCGAGAATTCTCTGAAAAGCTTTGCGAGGAAGATGGATTCATCAATATTTTCCATGTTTGTGGAAATAATTCATTAGTTAAATATTTTCAATGGGAAGTTAACATTTAATTACTGTTTTTATTTTTATTTCAGACTCATTATGAGAATTGTGAACATCACTGCTTATATTACCAAGATAACGGAAATGTAGGTCAACATTCTGTAACAGCGAAGGATGGAACCTTGTGTGACATTAGCAAAGTAAGAATCAAGTAAAAACCGGAAGTCTTAAAGACCTTCTTTTTGTCCCCTGAAATTTTTTTCACCCTTTTTGATTTTTTTTAGCACTGTCAAAATGGAACATGTGTCGATTCTGGAAGTCTTCTTATCGTCTAATTATTTTCAAATTCAATTTATTTATTTATAATAATCAAAGTTCCTTGGGCTGGAAGAAAGACAGCAAGGAACAATTACATTATATATTTCATTAAAAATGTTAATAAATATAAGAAAAATAAAATAATAATAATAAGTACTTACAGTGAAAAAAAAATTTATTTGATTCAAATAATGAATTAATTAACTATTATCAAATAAATATTTACTGGAACCAAATAATTTTTATTTGAGTCAATTAAAATTGTATTTGACTCAAATACAGAAATTATTGATTTAATTACAGTTTATTTGATTGAAATAAAAATTATTTGGTTCCAGTAAATATTTATTTCACTGCAAACTTAAAAATATCAAATACCAAAAGTATTTTGATACCAAAAGTATCAAATTGATTCCAAATTTTTGGATCAATTTGATATTATTGGTATCAATTTGATACTTTTAAGTTTACAGTGTTGATAATAGTCAAGTAATTTATTACCTGAATCAAATAAATTTTTTTTTCAGTGTATAATAAAATTTATTTTTTTTTGACTTCATTATAATTGTAATAATAAATAATAATAAAT
>JUFY01036592.1:0-12565 GCA_001855655.1 Leptopilina clavipes
TTTTTTGAGATGTTTAAAAAAACACTAAAAATCTGGAAAAATTATGGAAATACAAAAAAAATTTAAGATACTTAATTCGTTAAATAGAGAAAAATAAAAAATTATTGTAGAATTTTCTTTTAAAATCGAATTTTACTTGATTAGTAACT
This sequence comes from Leptopilina clavipes, assembly GCA_001855655.1. NCBI lineage: Eukaryota > Metazoa > Arthropoda > Insecta > Hymenoptera > Figitidae > Leptopilina > Leptopilina clavipes. The sequence goes on from JUFY01036592.1 coordinate 150, forward strand.
AAAAAGTATCGTATAGAAATATAATTCGCTTGTTACTAGAGAAAAATAAAATTGAATTTTAGAAAAAAAGAAAAATTTCCTGGGCTAATAAAATAGAAATTAAATTATATTATTTTTTTTTCATTGGTTTATTTGGAATAACTTCTATTGCTAGCAACGGGTGCATTGGTAAATTTCAGAATATGCCGATTAGCTACGCTAGACTAGTCACAGGCTAATTGTGGCTGCATATGTTCTCTGCTTGGTTACATGCTTTCCACTAAACATATTAACAACACCAACCATGTTCGTTCTTCGCTCATGCCGTTCTAGGTGGTACGTACATGCGAAGACCCAGAAAAAAAATTAAATAACAAACGTCAGAAAAAATCTTGAAAAAAATAAAATTCATTATACGTGTCTTTTTTGCAACAGTCACTCAAGTACGTTTTCGTTTTTCTTCCTGTTTTTTTCTCAGCTTTTTTTTCTGTTATTTCGGTTATTGTATTCTTCTCAATGTTAATTTTTTTTCTCTTCTCGAGGGGAAAAGAAAGGAAAATTTTCCATTCAAAACTTCAATTTGCCGATGAAATGATTTTTTTTCTAATTTGTAAAATAATTTTTTATTTTGTCGAGAGTAAAAAAAAAAAAAATTAATTGATTAATGAACGAGAAAAAAAATCTGGGTAACGATAAGTGGAATTTTATATTTTGTAATTTTATTTCTATATAGTCGTTTTTATTCTTCTTTGGAAAAATATTTTGTTTTTGAGAAAACTTAATTTTTTAATTATTCCTCTAAATTGTTAAGGTGTAAATTTTTTTTCTGTCGTAATATTTCTCAATTTTTCTCTTGAAATTTAGAAATAATTTGATTTCTCTCCAATATTAATAATAATACTTTTAGAGAGGCATGAATTAGGCGTCGATATTCACGCACGCAATGAAATATATTGTATACTTAAAAGTACAGTTCTTTGCTTTTCAGAAAATGCACCTTAGGTATATCTATAGCATCACTGACTTCTGCCAATTTATTTCTTTATGAAAGTGTTTTCTACAAATTTTCATTTAAAAAAAATTTTTTTCTTTAAATGAGTCGTTTTATGTTATTTTTATTAATTAATTATTCGTTTTATTATTTTCTATAAGGATCGAAATTTTTTTTTCTGTATTTCAAAATTGTTTATTCGTTAAAAAATTGTTTTGTTACAAAATCGTTTTCAAAATTGTTTAGTATATTTTTGATAATTTTTCCTATTATATTTATAGTAATAAATTTATACTTATAATTTATAATTATAATTTATTACTGTGAATTTGTAATTTTAAAAAATTGATTTATTTATAATTTATTATTATAAATTTATAATTTTTTAAAAATTCATTTTTTATAATTTGTAATAATTTTATTTATAATTTGTTATTACTAGTTATAAATTATTTATATTTATAAATATATTTATAAATACACTTATAAATTATTTATGATTTATAAATAATTTGCGCAGGATGAAATTATTTTTTACAGAACTTTTTATTTTTTACTTTAGAAAAAAATTGTCTTTGGAAAATTAATTATTAAATTATTCAATTTCAGTTTGATTAGAAACAAATTTTGCTTTCACGAAATTTGAATTTTATTCACATTAATTTTGGATATTAATTGTTTCCATTAATTTTAGTTAATTTAATTACTTTGGAATTAAATTTAAGTGAAAATGCATTTTATAGAATTTATTTTTATATATTTTTTAATGAAAGTAATTTTTTATAAAATGCATTTATATGTATTTTGATGAAATTAAATTTTATAAAATTTATTTATATTTGTATAAAAATAAATTTTATAAGATTTATTTATATATTAATATTTATTTATATTAAGCAATTTTTTTTATTCTGAAAATTTTTTAAAAATTGTTTTGTACGTATTTTACTCTTTTTGTATTTTTCATAATTTAATTTAGTATTCGCTAAATATTTAAAAATCTTTAATTAATTATTTTTGGTGTCTATCTATTTTTATTCTCATGTTTGTAGTATCTTTTATAAAAAAAAAAAAACCGTAGATTCTATAGAGTAATTTGCTTGCTACTATTTATGAAAGTGTTTTTTTTTCTCGTAATATTTGATACAGTGATAATTTTAAGGTATTTTTCTTTATTGACAGGTACTAATGGACATGTTTTACCAAGATGATTACACGGAAGGTCCCCAAAGCAGTTTAGGGGCTGGGGCTGTCGTGTCTCAGACGTACGAAGAGTCCGTTAGAGATTTAATACACGACGAACGTCATTATTTACGTGATCTCCATATGATTATCAAGGTATTTATCAATTTCGAATATAAAAACTATTAAAATTTTATTAATTTTGTATTTCTTACAAATTGAAGTATAAAAATAATTTAAATGGTATATTTTCTGCTTGATAGGTATTTCGAGAAGAAATAGTAAGATTCACACGAGACAGAAGTGAAATCGAAATACTATTTAGCAATATTATGGATATTTATGAAATGACCGTAACTTTACTTGGAAGCTTGGAAGACATTATGGAGATCACGGAAGAGAAACAAACGCCAACTGTGGGATCCTGCTTTGAGGAATTAGCAGAGGCGGCAGAATTCGAAGTTTATAAGACGTAATTAATTTCTAATTTGATTAAATTACTGAAAAATTAAAGTTCGAAATTACTGATAAAACTAATTTTTTCAAAAAACTGAAACCATATTTTGTAATAAACTATTGTATTTAACGATAATTGAAAATTTGTAGATACGCTAGAGAAATGAATAGTTCAGCTAGTCGAGAAATTTTAACGAGATTATTATCAAGGCCAGAGGCAAAGGACGGTCTACGAACCGCTGGACACGGTTTCAAAGAAGCTGTCAAATACTATTTGCCAAAACTTTTAATGCAACCAGTGTGGCACTGCTTTTTGTATTTCGATTACATAAAGGTAAAAAAAAAGAGAGAGATTTTGACAATTTAAAAACAAAATTCTTAATTACGAACAAAAAAAAAAGGGGGAGATGTGTAAATTTTTTGTTTCATTTTCACAGGTATTACTTGAACGTACGCCAAATTCCGAGGACGGAGAAACTCTCGAACAAGTTCAGGGTGTTCTCAGTCCATTGAAAACGGAATTAACAAAAACTGTTGCGAGTCTTCCAATTAAAGACAGCGGCTTACGAATGCAAAGTCGAGCACGTAGACAAGCCGCACTTGAAAAAACGAGTGAACTTCAAAAAACTGTTGACGGCTGGGACCAAAGAGACGTCGGCCAATGTTGTAATGAATTTATCAGAGGTGATTCAGTTTTCTTGTCGAAAATAGAAGCACGAAATTTTTTACCAATTTGTATTTATTTATTTATTTATTTTCTTTTATTATTAGTTACTGTGTATATTTAGTATTATTAATTTTACCAATTTAAATTGAAAATGTTTCTATTATTCTATTAATTTTTCTACCAGAAAAATATATTAGAAAAATTCTCTTTTTTTAGTGAACGGAGTTAAATTTTTAACGAGTGGTAATTTTTTGGGAAATTTGTTATTAAAGGAAATTATTTTTTTCACAGAGGACATGTTGGGAAAAGTGGGAAATAATGGCCGGAGATTAACGGAGAGACGAGCCCTTTTATTCGACGGTTTACTCGTCCTCTGTAAACCGAGTGGAAGTAAACGAGTGAGTGTCAGTGTCTCGGGGGTTAATGTAGGAAGTAGTCATCCTGCTCATCAAGGAGAATTGCGTCTAAAGGAACGCTTCTTCATTCGAAAAGTGGACATTATCGATCGAGAGGATACTGAAGGTGAATTTTTTATTACTTCCCCCTCCCCTTTTTGATTCAAAATTTGAAGAAAAACTCCCAATATATTTGAATCAACTGTGAAACTTATTCTTATTTGTAAATTTTCTTTTCAAATTAGTAATTTTTCATTTACAGAATTAAAAAACGCCTTTGAAATTAAACCAAGGGACCATCCGAATGTAATTCTCGTGGCGAAATCTGTCGAGGACAAAAACAGTTGGATGGCGGATCTTGTGATGCTCAATACAAAAAGTATGTTGGAGCGAACATTGGACAGCATTCTTTTGGATGAGGAGAGGAAGCATCCATTGAAATTGCCCTCGCCGCATTTATATGAATTCGCCGAACAGGATAGTTCGGAAAATATTGTTTTGGAAGCGAGGGAAAATGGCGGTGTGCCTCTTATTAAGGGCGCAACTCTTGTTAAACTAGTTGAGAGGCTCACTTATCATATTTATGCCGATCCAGCTTTCGTCAGAACATTCCTCACAACTTACAGGTATAATAAGAAACAATCATTGAATTATTTTAACATAAATAAGTGTAATAAGTTTAGGGAAATCAGGGAAATGTCAAGCAAAAACATTTTTTTTTGTCAGGGAAATTTAGGAAAATGAAAATCTGAATAATAAATGTATTAAATTTATTCATAAAATTTATTATCTATATAATTAAATATTAAAAAAAAAATCTGCTTTTTAGGAGTTTTTGCTCTCCTCAAGAATTGTTAACGTTGTTAATAAAACGATTTGATATACCCGATCCGTCATTGGTGTACGAGGAGGAAGACAAGCCGACGGGTTGTAAAACAATAGCAAGAGAAGACTGGAAGAGGTACAGAAAAGAATTCTGTCAACCTGTGCAATTTCGTGTCTTAAATGTTTTACGACACTGGGTGAGTTTTTTATTTAATTTAAAAAAATATATAGTATTTTCGAATATGTAATTCTTTTCTTTCACGAAGATGGAAATTATTTTCAGAGATAAAATTTCTGTCTATTAAAGTATTTTTTTCTAATAATTTTTTTTTAAGGGGGAAAAAATATTTTTTACTTTATTCTAGGTATTTAATCATTTTTACATACAATGAATATTTTTATATCCGATATCTTTTAGGTGGATCATCATTTTTACGATTTTCAACGTGATCCAACGTTATTAGAGAAATTAAAAATATTTTTGGAAACTGTAAGTGGAAAGTCGATGAGAAAATGGGTTGATTCAGTGATGAAAATTGTACTGAGAAAATGTGAGCCTTCGGAACAGAGGCCAATTACATTTAGTTTTGAACGCTTACCACCTCCAATTGAGTGGCATTTAAAAGTTCCTGAAGAAGAATGGGGCATTTTGACGGTAATTAGTGATGCGTTTTAAAAATATTTTTTAAAAAAAGAAGAAGAAGGAGAATAAAATTGTGGATTTTTCTGATATATTGCTTTCTTTCAAATTTATAGTTGCATCCTATTGAATTAGCGAGGCAATTGACATTGTTAGAGTTTGAATTGTACAGAACTGTGAAGCCTTCTGAATTAGTTGGATCCGTGTGGACAAAAAGAGACAAAGAAAAGACATCGCCAAACCTTTTGAAAATGATTAAACACACGACTAACGTAAGTTGCTTTTAAAAATAAAATATCAATACCTAAATTCATAATTTGTAAATTAATAGAAAAATACAAATTCCGTTTTGTTAAATCAATGTAAAAATTGAATTGAAATTTATTTTTGTAAATTAACATAAAAATTTAAATTCGTTTTTATAAATTAATGTAAACATTTAAATAATAATAATGTTTTTGCGTTAAAAGTTGAGGTGAAACATTTTTTGAATTTGAATTTTCTTTAGTTTACAAGATGGCTAGAAAAGACAATAGTGGAGGCGGTAAATTTGGAAGAGAGAGTATCTATCGTTTCTCGAGCAATTGAAATAATGATGGTGCTACAGGATCTCAATAATTTCAATGGCGTACTCGCCATTGTCAGTGCCATGGGATCTGCTTCCGTTTATAGATTAAACTTTACATTTCAACAAGTTCCAAAACAATTAAAAACCGCTCTCGATGAGGCTCGTGAATTAAATAACGATCATTTTCGAAAGTATCAGGAAAAATTACGCTCTATTAACCCACCGTGTGTACCATTCTTCGGTGAGTATTTTAATTTTTTTTTTTACTAAATTTTAATTGTAATTTTATTTATAATAATAAATATAAAGTTTAACATTAATTTATATTTTTTAGTAATATTTATATAAAAGTCGATTATTGATTTTTTTTCCTGTTTTTATTATTAAATTTATATTTTCTCTAGGCATGTACCTGACCAATATATTGCACATCGAAGAAGGAAATCCGGATTACCTGCCAGGAAGTCCGGAATTGATAAATTTTAGTAAACGACGAAAAGTCGCGGAAATAACGGGCGAAATTCAACAGTACCAAAATCAGCCTTATTGTCTTTCGGTGGAGCCAAGAATAAGGCATTTCATTGAAAATCTTTCTCCGTTTGATCCAAATATGAAGGACGCGGATATTAGTAATTATTTGTATGAAAAAAGTTTGGAAATTGAACCAAGGGGTTGCAAGCAACTGCCAAAAGTTGTAAGTATAATAAATTCTCCAAATGTTTTTTTATTACTATTTTTATTTACAATTTAGAATTTTGTTTTGTTTTTTTTACTGTTGTTAAATATTGTTTATATTTAAATTACACATTTCACACGTTTTTTCTTTTTTTAAGAAGAAGAAGAAAATTTTTTTCATTCAGGAAAAGAATAATTTGTAATTATTTTTCTTTTCAGGATCGCAAATGGCCAAATTTAAATTTAAAATCACCTGGCATTAAGGCGAGAAGTTTAGGCGGCAAGTTGCCGGCGCCATTACAAGCCATGGCTTCTAGTGTAAGATTACACGATCCACCCGCAGAAACTGCACCACCTCCAGAACTTCCGGAAACACCTCCTCATAATTCACAGGTGCCTCACACTGGAGATCATTGCGTTTTCGCACCTGTTATGTTAGGAGGTTTGTATTTCAATTATTTCATTCATTCATTTATTATTTTTTATTTCTCAGTTTTTCATTTTTATTATAAATTTTTTTTATTTCTTATTTTTCTATTATTTCTTACTTTTTACTTTTTTTCTTATTTATTTTTTCTTTTTTGTTTATTTATTATTTATTTGTTTATTTATTTGAAAAATAAAACTGCTGAAAAGTCATTTAGAGAAAAAGAAGCAAACTTTTGAATTGAAATTCAAATATTTTTTGGTGTTTTTATTTTTATTTTGAAATTTAGTAATTAATTTCTTTTTGGGTATTTTTAGGGCAACCTCCGGGTTCACCGGGTCCGCTAAGTATGTCGGGTTTGTCGATTAGTTCACCTGGCAGTAGTCCACAGTTGGGATCTCCTGGACACATGCCTCCACATCATCATCCATCGCAAAGTACACTTTTTGGCTTCACGCAGAGTTCAATTGGCGCAATGAGTTCACTGTCGGGTTTAACGGCATCGGGCGGCAGTCCAGGAGCACCAATGCCACCGCCGCCTTCGCCGAGTCACGTGAATCTTAGCCAACCTCCTCCACCGCTGCCGCCACGATCTCACCGAAGAAGAGAAAGTTCCATCAGTGAATCACCACATCAGGTACATAAAATCCTTAAAGTATATTTATTAATTATTACCTATTATTATTAAATATTATTTACTAACATTAGAAAAAGGAATTTTTTCTCAATTTTAAATATCTATTATTTTAACCAACTGAACCTTCTGTAATTAAAAAAATTATAATTATTACATAGATAATAATTAAATAATGGAAATAATAATATTAGTTGAATAATTAATAATAGTAATAAATTTATTTTTATTTATTTATTTGTACTCTCTCTCTTTCTCTCTGTTTACATAATTATTAATTATTAAGAATTATTGATATTTTTTTTTTTTCGTTTTTTATTAAATTTGATTGAAAAAATTGATAATTATTTTAGGCGAGACAAGCGCCGAATGCTCCGTTATTGCCACCTAGGGATGGGACATCTCCGCCACCCTTACCACCTCGTAGAGATTTGCCACCATCTACTCTGCCACCTCGATTACCCGCTACATTAAATCCAAGTAGCTCGGCATTATTAATGAGGCGAAATTCGAATTTGGAAAGCTCCACTTCCGCCGCCTCTCACGCGAGGAGATACATGTCTGTCAATGGACCCAGTCCCACGAAACTCCCTCTTAATCAACCCAATGGTAAGTAGAAAAATTACAAATTTAATTTAATTATTCAATTATAAATACAAATTAATTTAATATTATTCAATTATGTTATTTTAATCAGGGCTGGTGTTTTCCATTAAATATTTCAATTACTCTCTGAAAATAATATATATTTCAAAGCAAAATAATTATATATCTAGGGCCTCAGAATTTTTATTTGTTATTTATTTTTAATATTAAAAAAAAAATAAAATAAAAAGTGATTTTCACTTAGTAGTTTATTTTTTTCTTTTTAGGATCAGTAACTCCGAGGTTACCACCGAAACCTCTCCCGGGACGTCCCCCAACAACTATGTTTAATTTCAGCTCTCCCCCTGGACCTAGTTAGAGTCATCAAAACCCTTTTTTATATATAAATTTTTTTTTTTTTAATTTTTCTTATCCTTAGAAATTAAAAAAGATTTTCACGGGATTGATTTGTAGATTAAAATGAAGAAATTAATATTTTGTCGAAGTCGTGTGGCGTTCGTCTAAATGGAGGCTTTGATGTTTGTAAATAGTAATGTTTAAAAAAAATTTTTTGGGCAAAGGACCAGTAAATCAGACACGCACAAAACAAAAAAAAAAAATAAAAAATTGGACCACGATGAACTTCGACTTACTGTAAAAATAATTGTAATCGTCTTTAGAATTTTTCCTTTCTTTTTCTTTTTTTTTTATTATTCGGCTAAATTGGTTGCAGTGTTTTTTTTCTATTTTTTTTTTTGAGGAAATTTGGACAAAAAATGTAAAATGTGATGAGATGATGATTTCATTTCATATTCGCAAACACATTCTGAACAAACACGGCACAAGAAACTATTTTTAGTGAAAGTTTATTTTTTCAAATGTACAGACTGTTGTAAGATAAACAATATACATATATATATATATATTTTTAGATACTTTTTTTTACAACTAAATGCATAACCAATAGAAAATAAGTGTAGAGAGAAGATGTTTATTAAACGCGAAATTCCAGAGATCGCAGAAATGAGATCAAATTAATTAACACTGTGGGAGAATTTATTAGCGACGAATGAAATAAAATAAGTACAAAGCATTTTGTAACGTCGAAGAAGAAGAACTTGGGGGGAGGGAGGGTTCAGACGAAACAATATTTTTGACTCTCGTTTTTGAGTGATTTCCGATGTTTCTTGTTGATGTTCCAAAATAGACTCGAATTTATTTTATATGTAGATGAAAACTAACAAGGATTTTTTAAGCTAATAATTGTATATTTAAAGTATATTGCATATTTTAATTTTGAATTTTAAATTTTTGAGAGGAAAAAAATTATTTTCCTTTACAAAAAAAAAAGGGATTTTTATTTTTCATTTGTAATTTTAATCGCTGGGGGAAAATAAATTTTTATTTTTCAGGATGAAAGTAAATAATTTCCTTTACAAAAAGGAGATTTTTATTTTTCGGTTTATAATTATTTTAATCGTGGGGATCTTGAAAATTTTTCATTTTTGAGAATGAAAGTAAATATTTTAAATTTAAATTCCTTGTCTTTCATTGTTTTTTAAGTCTCAGGATATAAAAAGACTTTGTCTTTATTATTTTTTTTAATACCAGATTGACTTTTAATTGTTTATAATTATAAAGAACGGATTTTTTTTCTATAAATGCTCAGATTTGATAAAAATACGTTTATTTGTATTTTTTGTATTTTACTTTGTATTTTTTTTCGTATTTTTTGAGAGAATGTCTTTTTCTCGATACTGTGTTATTAGAATTTATAAATGAAACTTGATGTCGAAATGAGGAATTCATTTCATCACAATTTGTCAAAAAAAAAAAAAAAAATTAACCAATTTATCTGTTTTTTTTTTTAATATAAAAAAATTGAAAGAATTGTCGACAAATCGCTATCGTCCCATTTTTTTTCCTTTGTCCCTTTAAAATCTATCCCTGAACACAACTGTGATACACTTCGAACGTGGATAAGTGAATGTAATTAGACGTTTAGAATTTAAAACAAAAAGTAAAAAAAAAAAAAACTGAAAAAAAATCAATTATAATATAGATGGAAGAAAGTGCAGTATCAAATAAAGTATCGATAGCGCAAAAAAAGAAAAAAAAATTATGTAAATGTATATTATAAATATATTCTTGTCGGATAGGTATTGTAATAATGTTAAATTGGAAACAAAACAAAAAAGTGAAATATTACAAAAAAAAAAGTGTAAAAATAAAGAATATATTGTGTAGTATTCTTTTTTCGTTTTTCGTTCCACATTTTTCGATAGTTTTTTTTCTTTTTAGACAGCTTTATTATATAATTTATTAACGTAAGGTTTTACAATTATTTTTTAAAAATAAATTTCAATTACACACAAATCATACAATTAAGAATTTTTTTTTTCGCTTCAAAATAAATTTTTCTCTAAGATTCAATTTGAATCACTGAACTTCAGATAATTAAAACAAACAAACAAACAAACAAAGAAAAAACAAAATAACAAAAAGTATAATTGATATTACTTATTATTTAATATCGTCGTCATTAAACATTTTCATTTATATCACAATTACAATATTGATGATTCTTTTTTATAAATAATAATTATTATACATAAAAATCATTTTTAAATAAATAAATTAACTTTTCTTTCGCTGTAAAAAATTTTATAAATTTTCTCTTAGTTATTTTTGGTTCCATAAAGAAATTTTATAAAATTTTTTAATCAGTTAATTAATAAAAATAATTTAACATTGTTTTCTATTTGCCTCAAGTACATTTTTCAGGAAAAATTAATATTAAATATTCTAAAAAAAATAATAAAATAATAAAAATGATTTCTATTTTTATATCTAAAAATATATATTAGTAAATATATTAGGATTTTTATATATTTTTTTTCAATCATTCTTGGCGTCAGTGAATTAATATCATTACGATACGAGACACTAATTTTTTTTTTTATAAAAAATATACAATATGTACAAGAGTTGCATGTTCTTTTTCATTATTTCAATAATTGACTCGTATACTTAATTATCGATTTGCAATAAATTGTTCGTTAGATTCACTACGATAATTTATTGTCTGACATACAAGTTCCGTTCTCATGGATTAAGAATTAACAGTTAAAATTATATATATAATATAATTTTAATCGAAAGATATATCAATTTGTCAAAATTGATTTTTGAGTCTCAAATTTTTCTTTTTTAATTTAATTATACAATGAATGAATTTAATTACATGAATTCAATACATTAAATTAATTAATTATTATTAATGAATTAATTTAATACCTATTGTAATTAAATTAATTAATTATTAATTACTGAAAATATAATATTAAACTAATGAATTACTATTGATTAATTTAATTAATTAATCTAATTAACGTAAACAATTTAAGCAATTTTTCGCTTATTATAAGAAAAAAATTGTTTATAAAAATACATTTTTTTTGCTAAATTTGAGAAAATGAAGGATTGTTATTTAATCCACGCAAATGAATTTTAACCTGTAGATAATTTTTAATCTAGGAAAAATTTTTGTTTTAATTTTCTAATTAATATTTATAGTGAAATTTGTTTAAGTTCATTCCCAGACAGTGGAGTTTTCACTTGGAATATGATTTTTTCCAACTTCAACATGAGCATCGAGAGTGTCACTAAGTTTACTGAAGCGTCTCGCCCAACTACCACGTCTTCCACCTGGTCTCGAGATTCCAGCTTCACGTAAAACAGAAACAAGATCCTCCTCATCTTCCTTGCCCTTAATTCCCTTCTCGAATCTTGCCTCTTGCGCCAGGAGTCTCTCCCTCTGCAATTGCGTCGACATTGCCTTTGGCACAGCAGGTATCACGTAACTCATTATTCCAGTTGAGGCGAACACCTGAAAATAATTTTTATATTAATTTTTCTTCTTCTTCTTCTTTTTTTTGCATTATTGTGCAATTACAGATATAAAAGGAGAGATAAAGAAGGAAGAATAAAAATACGAAACTCACGACATGTTCGAAGACGACAACAAAAGCGAGACGCGCCGCAAAAACGTGCCAATATTGAGGACTGAATCCATAAGGATCTGTAGGATGATTTGGTCCATTTCTGTAACCTCTGTATTGACAAGTCGAGGGACTTTGTACACTTCCATCGCCACCCATTCCATCAATATAATCAGATGTGTTAAATTCAGACAATGAACTGTCTATATATCCTTTCAAATCATTTGTTTCCGAATAAACATAAGCGTACACGGATCTGGGTATAAAATCTGAGGTGTAAGCGATCACAAATGCCTGTAAAATGATAATTAATGTTTAAGGTAAATTTTTCACATTTGTATTTATTTGTTTTATATAATATATTGTAAATTTAATATATATAAACAGATTT
>JUFY01036599.1:9724-27607 GCA_001855655.1 Leptopilina clavipes
AGTCAACTTGTAAAACCGTATCGATTATTAAATAAATGTCCGCATATTAAGAAGAGTGATTGTTCTAAGTAGAATTAAAGGATTATATTATTTTACTCAGATCAGATGAATCAAAAAATTTTCAATACGGTGTAAAACACTATAAAAAGTTTACGAGTAATTTGGAAGAAATTTTGAATATTTCGCAGCTTTCTGCATGAATTCGAGATTCGTCACCCAAATAGCACAACATCTGAGCTCAATATTGTGTCAATATTGCATGGTAATATTGCCAATATTGTCAAGCAATGTTGAGGTAATATTGCCTCAACATTGATTATGTCCGCCTTGTGGAAATATTGCAGGGCAATTGTTGCCTCAATATTGCGAGGCAATATAGCATCAATATTGCCGGCATTATTCTTTTTTCACTTTTTCACAATTTTTATTCTTAAAGGTATAAAAACTAATTGGAAAAGGGTTTATATATAATTTTATCTCAAGTAAATGTAATCACATGAAATAATATAATCAGAAGTTACGAGTACTAAAAAATTATATTAGATATTGAAATTTAATGGCGCAATGTTCCTCTTGATTATAAAATATGCAAAATAAAGCGACAAATTCTTTTTATATTTTTCAATGTTATAAATAATACTAACATGAGATTAATATATTGCATAAATTTTCATATATTAAACTGTCAGTTTTTAAAGCAAACCTACAATTTTCTCCTTTAATCGATGAAAGACGATGATAAGAAACGAGCTCATTAAAAAAATAAAATAGGCAAAAAAATATTTGGTTTTTTTCGTTTTTATTTCAAACTCGATAAATACAAACTCCTTAAATTTGGAAATATTTTTTTAAATAAAAAAAATATATTTAATATATGAAAAAATATAATAAACATTGTAAAAGTAATATAAACAATAACTTTGGGGTAAAAAGTTAATAATCAAATAATTGTAAATAATTGTATTAACTGGCGCTCCCTTTGCTTTTTTTAAAGAACATTCTGAGCACGTTTCTTTAGAATTTTTCAAAATACATTTTTCATGGTCTGCTGAATCATTTTGTCTACAATGGAAATTCTAACACGATTACTGTCGAGATTAACGTGTTACGAACTTTTACGGAATTTCTCAAACCCACTATTCGATTTATGAATGCAAATTACTTTTAAGATGGAACTCCAAGGGAGACTTCAACTTCCTGCATTTAAAAAAAAAAAAAAAAATCAAATTTAATAACGTTTAATTATCAACGATTTTTTAAAATTCCAATTTTTGTTAAAGAACATTTTGTAATATTGATTTTGTTCGCCATATTCGATATTTAAATGCGAAAATTGAACATTATAAATTTTAAAATACTTTCTTTGCATTGCACGCTGATGGTGGATATTAATATTCATTTCTGCCTTTAGCACAGTTTATTGATCGAGAAACTTGTAAGGCAATTTAATGTTTTTCATTTTTTTGTAAAAATAAACTTTTGTGTAGATAACTTTATAATATCAGCAATATTGTTTATTACGATTACATTAAAATTTAATCTATTTATAAAGTCAAATTTATAAATTAGTTGAACGTTGAAGATAATAGGGTACATGGTATATGAATTAAAAAGTAATGAACAATGTAGTAAAAGTATTTAATTGGTGATTAAAATATATCTAGAGTTGGAAAAGTAATTTTATAATTAAAAATCACAAAAACATCAATTAACTTTAATTAACTTTAATTGGCAAATGATTATTTTTTGTATCTTATTATTTAAGAATTTTCAAATATTCTTTCAAATATATATATGAAAAAATTCAAGTTTAGTAGAGATTTTTCCAAGGAACAAAACTCTTATGAACTAAAAAAAATTTTGTCTCATTTTCAGGAGACTAGTGATACACTTCAATGAGTAATTTTTTTATTGCAAATAAATGGGGTATAACTAATTTAAATAATAAAATTTTTTGAGTACAATTGTAGACGATAAATAAAATAATAAATGAATATCTTCATATACATATATTCAAAATTCAGCATATTAGGTTCATTAGTTCAAGGTTAAAGTGTACCTACATTGTCATTGAAAAAACGAAAAAAAAAATAATAATAATATTGATAATAAAATTTAAAAAAAATAATAATAAATAAAATTATTGTTTTTCAATTTTTATAAACACATCCAGTTGATACGAGTATGATTACACATGTTTATTCTGTCGCAAGATTGTAACATGTAACAATTTTGTTACAAGAAGGTAAGAGAAATGTCAACATTAAACGCTGTGACAAAATACGTAACAGATATATAACACTGTAACCAGTGTTCTGTAACAGTTATGTAACACTTGCATAGAAAAAATTCACATTTTTTTATTTTTCACTAAGTTGCATTAAAATTAAATATTTACCAAAAATTAAGTTAAATAATAAAAAAATTGAATTAATATAAAATAATAAAATTCATTATTTTAATAAAAATGTTTTCATTACGTAAAAATTTTGTTTGTATCTTTTAAAAGAATAATAATGTTTAAATTTTACATTAGACTAATAAGTTTCTCTTATCTCAGTGTTTATTTAGGTTCCATAACTCTCGACTTCTTTTAGGTTTTAATTATATACGTTAAGTATGAAACAAAATTAAAAAAGAAAAAAATGGAATTATCACTCTATTGTTTTTTTGCAGATATTAGTCGGTAGCTAACACTATTATGTAACTGTTACATAACTGTTTTGTTAGTAACATTTTAATGACATGTAAAAATAAAAATGTTATTATTCGAGTTACTTCACAGTTCTGTAACAATTATATAATAATGTAACAATTATGTAATAATGTTACAAAATTCTAACAATTATGTAAAATGTTTCAAAATATGTAATAATTCTGTATCAAAAGTTACGAAACATTTGAGAATAACTCATTGCATAACAATTCTGTTATTGTTATATAAAACTAATATGACAGTTATGTAACAGAGTGGTGATAAATTTACTTAGGAATTTTTTAACAACAGTTACAGAAAACTGTTACTTTTTTGTTGCGTAATAGTTACAGAAAACTGTTACTTTTTTGTTACGTAACAGTTACGTATAGATTATGTAACACTGCTATCTTAAAATTATTGTATAACATCTGAAATAAAAATATTGATAATAGAAAAACTAGACCTTTGTCTGCCAACGAAAAGTGAAGTAACAACTTTTCGAGATATCACACTCTTTCAACGACCGCAAGAGTAACAGGTGAGACTGAAACTTTCCACATGAAACTTTCCTTCTGCTCGAATCAATTTCACCTTCGCTGAAATTTTCTCTTTCCATTATCACTTTCAGGGTAAAATATCGAAAGTTCAGAGACATTGATTATCCCTCGTGTGTATTTTTAAACATGAAATGTATATTCATGTATATTTTTCATTTAATATTTTCTTCACTTAGGAAAAATATCTTCATTTTATATAGAAGAATAAAGTAAAAAAAGAAGGTGAATATATTTTTTTCGTTTTGTTTTTTCTAATTGCAATGTTTCCATTCTTTTCAGAATATTCTTTTTGAATATTTCATGTCAGGATTAAAGCAAGTATATTTTATTCTCTTAATTAAAAGAATTTATTTCATCAATGTTATAATCTCTAAAGGAAAAACATTTAGAAATTCTTTTTGAACATATACGTTTCACAACAGACGTAAATTTTCAGGCAGAAAATGTTTCTCATTATTTTAGAACAACTTTACATATCCTATTTTCCATAAATTTCATTCCAGTTTTATGTAGAAATTAATATCCGTATTAATGTTAATTTTAGTTCTCTTTTGAAAAAAGTGTAACGTATATTTTATAAAAAAAAAGGTTTTTTTATTTTTACTCCTTTACATATTATAAAATCTCTGATAAAAGAATGATTTTAAAATAATTATCACGACAGTTTTCGTAAATATTTTAAAAGTAATAATAATTTTAAAAGTATTTCGTATTTTATTTTTAATATTTAGAATCAGAATTTAAATTAAACGGTTTCATATAAAAATTATTATTATTTTTGTATTTTTTATTGCACTACTTTGAATATAATTTTTGGTACAACTGTAAAAAATTTTCTACAATTTATTTATTTTTACCGGGCATCGAAAAGCACAGTTTACCTTAACGTTTATCATGTGAACGACATATTTATTTTTCGTACCACAAAATAATAGTGGATTATTATCATTTATAAGAATGGGGAAGATTAAACGTCAGGTGAGAAACATTGAATGCATATTTAAAAAAAAAAAAAAAATTCATCAAGGGATCACACTTTTAAAAAGTAGCTCATGAAGTTAGATGTACATAAATATCACAGTAGAAAATATCACTATTGGATCAGGCAGTTCTGGTCCTGTTGCGCGTGCCGTAAATCGAGAGGAGCATTGGTCCGACTCAAACGGAGTCGCACCACTAACTGAGTTGCCAGGTCCACAACGGGAGCTTTTTCAAGTCTTCGACGCATTGGCGCCATCTTGCTTTAATGGCAAAATGCTCTAAATCAAAGTTCTCGATTCTCATCATGCGATCCACCATGATTTTAATTTTCTTCTGTCAATTGAAGCCGGTAAACAACATACATTTACAAACACAAAAATACTTTAAAAATCACTCAAAATTAACCAATTTTTAAAATTTATTATTCATTACTGTTTCAAAAAAAACAATCCGTACAGAAATTGTCCTAATTTAAATTTATTTTTTTTAGTTCAATAACACGGGTGTAGCTTATTTTATAAATTTCTGTACATCACCAATTTATACAAATAATTTTTAAAACAATTTAATTAAATATTTTTAAACTTAATATAAAACAATCTTACTAAGGATAGTTTAAAGTTTAATTGTTAATTTTATTTCAAAAGATTGACTAAAGTGTTATTAAATGGCGTGATGATGAAGTTTGGGTCAAATTGACACAGTGTGTCAGGCAAAAAATACGTGTGTGTCAACGGAAGGTTAAAAAATTAATTTTAAAACAAAAAATTACAATTAATTGTTTTAACAAATTAATATTGTTATTTATTGATCCTTTAAAACTAATTCATTTTTTCACTGTATAAATTTTGAGCCAGGAAAAAAAGATTGAATACTCTGTTAAGAACTGAAATTTTTAATGAGATAGAATTGTTTATTATTTGTAATAATTTCTAAAACATTGTTTTGTATGAAAACATTAAAAAATGTATGTATAGTCTCTGGATAAAAAAACACTTAAATTAGACGAATAAGAAAAGAAAAACATATCTTATAATACTCATCAGCTTCGAGAAAATGACAAAGGGAATACTTAAAATAAAACAAAGCTATAGTATCGAAAATATCATAGTATCATAATGAAGACGAAATTTTTTCTTTTCTCTTAGTAATTTTTTATGCACAAAGCAAAACTAAAGTAAAGTTTCGTCTCTGTATTCAAAGCTACACATCAAGAACTGAAACTGAATCCATAAAAGAGGTGAGTCTAAAAAATCCCTTTTTCGAGAACATATTTAATCTTGTTACTGAAAATTTATCCGTAAAAAACAATTTTCACATAAAATAAATGATAAAACGTAAAATAAAAATTGAGGAAAGAGTTAAAATTTTGTTAAATATGTACATTTTTGAATTTTTACCGGATTAAAATATAATTTGTGACGCTTTAGAATAGGTGGACGAATTTATTATTATGTATTACATAATTAGAAATAACAAATAATTTATTGTAATTTAACGAAAATTCTAAACATATTTTATTAGTCAATGAAAAAAATAAACAATTAAATAACTACGACTTGAGTATGTCTTTTTGATAAGCCCATTCATACATCACACGACATACAAAATTAAATTAACAGTTTACAAAATATGTTACAAACGTAAAATGAGAATCCACAGCGCTTGAGAACTTCCGGACTGTCTGGTAGTAATACCTGATCCTGTTCCACACTAATTCAGTATTGACCAAAATTAAACAATCTAAGATTCGAGAGGAGAGTGTTAGAAAAAACTTATGGAAAAGTGTAATATAACAATAAAATATAAAATATGTATAGGGAGTGATCAATTCCCTGATCCGGATTGAATAATTAATTATTATTTGTCCTTAGTCTTCAGACGGATTCAGAAATCGATCTTTGGAACATCAGTAATTAATTCACCAGTTAAATACCGTCTCCACTTCTACACGTCATCGCTGCAGGACTTGCTAACCACAATCTTAGATTTTGACCTTCTCGATCAAATTATGTCACAGTTATCCTCAGTGGCTATTTTATCCAGCTTGGATTTTTGCTTCATAGTGGATCAACTCATATTGTGCCTCTGATTCTTTATTGTTGCAATTGGGATTAAATTCTTTGGATTTTATGGCACAATTTACGGCAACATTGAGACTCTGGATCAATCGTTCATTGTATTCTTCCTCCTATGTTGACCTGTCAATCGTCAGATTTATAAATCAAGACATTTATTGCATCTATTCCATTTCTCTTTTTTGAAATTTCTCGGAAAAGGTTCAATTGTCCTATTGTCAAATTTTGACTTACCTCTAAACTTGCCATTGTTATTTAACGTATTCAAACTTCATTTTATGAAGTATAACAGTGTTTCCATTAATTCTTCACTGTCCATACATTTTCTGAAATGCTCGCAATTATGTTAATGACGCAGCACCTAATCATAACGGAACGCCTCAATTTTTATATATTTCAACTTTTTACAAATCATGTCCTTATATTTAAAATCAGAATTTATGTATCATATTTAAGTCCACCTTAACAACAATATTCAATTTAGCTTTACGTGAAATCAAATTTCTTCATCGAGTATGGAAATCTGACAATCATTCCAGTACACAATTCAGGAGAAGAGGCGGATAGTAATTACCGTCATCCAAGCGTTTTGACTCCAAAGTTTGCAAAATCTTTTGCGTTCTCGATATCACGTTGTTATATATTTCATACTATTAAGACGATTGTATTTGATAATCAACATTGGTGTATAGCTAAAAGATACACTGTAACCATAATCTAGCTTGCTTTACACAATTTGTCAGAGAAATCCAGCCTGGCACACAAGTTGATGTTGTGTATCTATGGATTTTGCGAAAGCTTTCGATTCCATTGATAATGAAATCTTGACAGAAGAGCTCGATACCTTAAACATTAACACAAGCCTAAAATCCATAATTTTTAATTATTTACAAGATAGATTACATTGTGTTGCTAATGGAAATTATATTGCTTAAACTGCTTTCATTGCCCACTGCTTGTTCCACATCGAGGCGTGCCTCAAGGTTCATCTTTAGGATCACCATTATTTACATTATGTATGAATGACATTGTTGAATCAATTAAATCTCACTCTTTGCTTTCGCAGATGACTTAAAAATCATTCAGCAAATTATGTCTATAGATTGAAAAGAACTCCAAAATGATCTTAATAACATCCTACAATTAATTACAGCTCTCAACTGTTTACGTCCAAAGTTCTTTTGTGTTGAATTAGAATCTGCTTTAGATTTCTTTTCTGAGTACCTTTCGATTAACAATTGAAATAATTGAGAATAATTCTGGATTTTTAGATCCAGAAAATCGAAATCCTCCGGACTTATTATTAAACAGAGAAACCAATCGGACAATATTGGCATGACACTTCTATATATGGTGACAGACACAATGTTTACCTATGTCATTCCGTATGTCATTATGCATCTATCACAAAAGCTATAGCGTCATTCGCGAAACACACGTTTCCAAAATAATAAATTATTATAGTTTCTGTCGTGTCGGAAAAAAAATATTTTTTTTTAGCAAATCAGTATCAGATGAGTATCCAAGTGAAAGTTTCCGTTGAATCTGCATCTGGGTTTGTTTTGACGATATTTTCGATTTATACCGAGATAACGAAGTCGATGTGATAAATGTTGAGACAAATAGAATTTTAGTCGAATTAAACAAATTTAATTATTAATATAAAATTGTCAAAATAAAATAAAAACAAATTCTGATCAAAATTCTACTCACACCCAGTATAACCGGGTTCTAAGTTACTGGGGCTCTAAATTTGGCGCGTGAATTACCACGAGGACGCCAGTCAATTTACAAAAATAACAAAATACTAGAAAATTATAATGCATGAGATCACATGGGAGGGTGAACGTTGGTGAACCCTAACCAAAACAATAAAAAAATAAAAGTAAGCGACTTCCAGGAATTATAATTTATTATTAAAAAGACACTTATTACTTACAATAGAGATTCCGTCGAATATCGACTCTTCGTCGAAATAATATATATTTTGGATTCGTCAATTCTCGTCGAACAATAATTCCTTTTCAATGAATTGACGTTCAGTCATACAAAATTCCAACAGACAGTAATATTCGAATATTCACAAAACGCACTTGTCGAAAGTACGGTCGAACAAAGAGTGTCGCTACAGGATTTTTCGATTTTCGGCAATGCGGCCATCGATCAAACCCTTAGCGCTAAAGTCGATTTTTGTATCAGGGGCGAATTATTGCTCTCGCAACCCCCTTACCTTAATTTTATTGATACTCGACGGATTTTGTTTTCAGAAGAAACGTGACGAAAATTACCTCCCGTCACAAAATGTTAAAAATTAAACTTTTCCCCTTCTACTAAAATGCATTCAAATTAAAATAATTATTGAAAAATGTGAAGTTGGACTAACTTTTATTTTGCTACATTCAGCAGAAAAAATGGCGGGGGGATTAAAATTTTCAATAAAAGATTACGTAGTTTATGAATGACGCCATATCAGGATTTGCATTTAAGAGCAACGCACAATAGGTTCGCGAAAGTCGTTCGCGAACTAGATGCATGAGATAGAAAAGGACACAAATATATCTCTGTCCTTTTCTAACACCTGCTTTGCTTTCGCGAAGTAGTTGTGCTTAGGCCTTTAGCTACTCCAAAAACCCCTGAGGAAAGACTGTCCAGTGAAACTGGTCAATTTTAAAAATTTTTAGTCGGCATATTGGATCCGCCATTTTGGATATTGTAAATCTGTCATTAAGTTGGGATTTAGCGACCCACAAAACCCGAACAATACATTTTGATTGAAACGCATTAACTTTAAAACTGTCCGCTATATTGAAAACGCCATTTTTAATTTTTTTAATTCTGGTCAAATAATCAAATTCAGCGACATCAAAAACTGGACATTAAAATTAAGCAGATTTATAATAAAATTGTGTCTTATTCCAGATTTAGCCCTGGAGTTGTAGTAAATAATATGGATAATTCGTTGATCACGTGGCTCCTTGTTGTGGTTTGTACGCCACATTGCATTAGAAATCCTTATCTAATCGCAAAAGTCATTGAAGTTCTCTTTGTCATTAATCCAAGTGTACAGGTAATATATAAACGTATTGTGAGCTAAGTCAATGACAAGCCACAAATTAGAAAAAGTTTTATCCTTAATTTACTTATTTATAACAATTTCTGTATTTATGTGGAATTTTAAAAATTCTAGGGACGAACTGAAGCCCTTCACGAACAAATAATGTCTCATCCAATATCGAGAACACATCTAGCCTCTTACTTAATGAAATTTTACACAGACGTGGAAACAACTGGATCGAGTTCGGAATTCTACGATAAATTCTCGATCCGCTATCACATAAGTTTAATTCTAAAATCAATGTGGGATAGTCTAATTCACCGAGTGGCTATCGTCAACGAAAGCAACAACGGAAAGCAGTTTGTTAAGTTTATCAACATGTTAATGAATGACACGACCTTTTTGCTGGACGAAAGTCTCGAGTCTCTTAAGCGAATTCACGAAGTTCAGGAACTGATGTCGGACGAGGCTGCTTGGTCCGCATTTACACAGGATCAGCAACAGACTCGCACAAGGCAGCTGACTGCCGATGAACGCCAAGCCAGGTCGTATTTGACTTTGGCGAAAGAAACTGTCGCTATGTTCCACTATCTTACTGTAGACATAAAAGAACCTTTCCTGCGACCTGAACTCGTTGCGAGGCTCAGTGCCATGCTGAATTTCAACTTGCAACAACTGTGCGGACCCAAGTGTAAGAATTTGAAAGTGAGAAATCCCCAAAAGTACGGCTGGGAGCCAAGAAATTTGCTTAGTCAGTTGGTTGATATTTACCTGCATCTAGACTGTGATAATTTTGCTGCGGCGTTAGCTAGTGATGAAGTAAGTTGGTGCATTCATGTATTTATAAATACTTTAGTAAAACTTAAAAGCTAAAAATACTCAAAATACCAAATGTTAAAAAATACGCAATGTTTTTGACAAAGTTTCGCCCTTTCTAGCGTTCATTTTGCAAAGAGTTATTTGCGGATGCAGCAAACAGACTGCAAAAATCGGCAATAAAAACAACGACTGAGATTGAGCAGTTTAGAGGATTGGCTGAACGGGCTGCAATTATTGCAAAAGATAATCGAGCACGTGATGTTGATTACGGAGATGCGCCGGAGGAATTTAGAGATCCTCTGATGGATACGCTTATGGATGATCCCGTGAAACTTCCTTCGGGAATTGTTATGGATAAGGCTGTCATCATTAGACACTTGTTAAACAGTGCTACTGATCCATTCAGTCGTCAACCTCTCAGCGAAGATATGCTTACGCCAGGTAAATAACTGCGCAATTTCATCATATATTCATATACCAATCCACATTTGATTACCTTTCACTCTCCTTATCATGTTTATTGAAAAAAACAAGTGCAAGATAATTCTTACTACATTTTAAATACAATGCAATTTTCATTAGATTTTTCGTGCCATAAAATCCCTTTTTGCCAATGAAATTACACTATTGACGCAAATTGTGCGACCGCTACCTTTTTCATTGCTACAAAAAATCGTTTTTTTTCTAAAATATAAAAATTTTAATTTTCTCTCTTCAATACATTAAAGACTATTAAGATTGTGCAAAAAATGAACCCTGAACAAAAGGATTGGGATAATATTTTAAATAAGATATCGCAAAGAGTCTTGATTTTCCATTCTTTTCTGAAAATTAACATTAGTCATAAAATAATTATTTTAATAATTATTAAGGGGTTACATGGGTCAAAACGGCCTGAAAACTTATGTTTTTTTATAATTATTTTTTTTCATCTAATAAATTAATTTTTTTATTTAATCGTGATTGAACGAAGGATTTTTTTTCTGCTGATTAGAATCGATTTTACAAGGTTTAAAGAATCCCAAAAATCGTAAAAACGCTGCCAAAAACTCAAAGAACCTGTTGCTACAGCCCTGATTTTTAATATTTTTTAACGAAAGTTTTATAACTTACTTATTATATAATGTACTTTAACACTTTAAGATACCAAAGTGATTAAATAAAAAAATTATAAAAAAACATACGTTTTCTGGCCGTTTTGACCCATGTAACCCCTTAAGGAGGTTCAACCCCTTGACATAACCTCAAATTAAAAAGTGGATTTAGATCACGAAGTGATTTAGACAACAGTACTAAAACTATAATTAAAATTAATGTCACTAAACTTTGAAAGACCCAGTTGTGCAATTTGTAAAATAAATTATTTTCGGACAAAATTTGTTATAAAATAATAATTATTTAACATTTTGTGTTTTTTCTTTTAAGTTTTGATGAACAATTGTAATTTTTATCCAATTTTCACAAACAATAGCTCATTTTGAGCGTTGATAGATTATCTTCAATTCTATTCGTTTATTTTTGTTAAAAAAAACTTTTTTTTAATATAAAAAACAGAAGTTTTATTTGTCTGATAATTTTTTTGAAGAAAATATTGTTAAAAAAAATTTAACAAACAGAATTGAAAAGGAATCTTTCAACGCTCAAAATGAGCTATTGTTTGTGAAAATAGGATAAAAATGACAATTGTTCATCAAAACTTAAAAGAAAATCACAAAATGTTAAATAATAATTATTTTATAACAAATTTTGTTCGAAAATAATTTATTTTAAAAATTGTACAACTGGGTCTTTCAAAGTTTAGTGAAATTAATTTTAATTATAGTTAAAAATCTCTTTTTAGTTTGAGGTTATGTCAATGGGTTGAACCACCTTAAAGTGGCAAAAATAAAATTGTTCACACTTTCCCTGAAGCTCTTTTTAATTATAAATTTCTTTTTGATTTAAAAATAATTATATAAATGCAGAGTTGGACTAACTACTGATTTAGCTGTCTGTCCGATTCCTTCTTAAAATTTAAACATCACTTTTGTTGGAACAAAAGTTAGTCCTACTCTATAATTTCGTATTTTAAATTTGAAAAAATAATTAAAATTTTAAATGCCTTTTGGTTGAAGGGTAAAGAATTTAATTTACAATACTTTGGTGAATTAATTCTCTGTCAATAATAAACGACTTTAGGTATCACATAACCTAAAATTGGACAAACGTTTCGCATACTGACAAAGTTGTAATTTTTATCTAAATGCAACATTTAATTGTCTAAAATATTAAAAATTAAATTGTTTACTCTTTCACCAATGCATTAAATGTTGAAATTACTTTTTCAACCAAAAATACGAAAATATCGAGTCGGACTAAATTTTTTTTGGACTTTTACTTTTTAGAAAGATAACTAAAAAAGAAATATTTTCGGCTACATGGCGGGACACAAAAAAGACAAATATTTTCTTCCAAAAAAATTAAAAATTTATTTTTAAATTCTAGAACTATCTTTTTAATTAAAGAAATTAAATTACAAAATCGTTCCCCTTAAACTATTTTACATTTCTTTTTCTAAATCATTTGGCGCCATGCTTTTATCATTAAAGAATGAAATTACTATCAATTAAAATAAAAGAAAAAATTTAATTTTGAAAATTTTTGTAAATTTACTTTTGAGTTTGACTTGTTTTTGAAATTTAAATTTGTTTCTTAAAGATTTCTCTAACTCAAAACTTGATTTTTCTTATTGGACTCAACAATTTTCCAAGTTCTGCCTTTAGACAACATTTTTTAAAAGTGACTGCAAATTTTTTCACCATGTTAACTGAAAACTTTGCCGAAAATTCTGAATTCGAATAATTTTCATAAATTAAACTTGGAAGAAAGAATTCCAGAACAAGGAACTTTCAAATTTTTCTAAAAATCTGTCCTTCGGAATAGAAAGCTTGAAAAGTTGTCTCAGTTCAATTCGGAAATATTCTAAAATAATATTTCTTGTAAATATTCTTATGAATTATTATTATTATTATTATTATTATGAAATTTATTATTTACTATCTCGTTTTCTACTGAAATGACTTTTGAAGCCTTAAAGTCGATCCGAGGCCTAAAAATATTAAAATTGAAAGTTTAATAAAAAATTTTTTAATTACAGTTCGCGATTTAAAAGAAAGAATAGCAGCTTGGAAACAGCAAAAGCAGAAATCTGACAACATATAATTGTCTTCTAGAAAATAAAGCAGTTGAAGGAAAAGAAAAAAAAATGTTGAATTGTTCGTGAGTAGTGAATGGTGAATTTTGGCATCTGGTATAAAATATTGCTATACGAAATTGAAACAGTCGCAGTGCAAAGCAAAGATCTCGCTCTATTTGTGAAAATGTTGCGCTCAATAAATTTACAGTTTTATATATACATAGATGGTGAAGAGACTGCTGCTGCGAAACTGCCAGTATATACAATTAAAATTATCATCGAACGTGAGAATATTGTAAATATTAAGCGCAATCTAATCATAGGTATCGGAAATTCTGTTATAACTTGCTCATAAAGAAGCATTATTTCTCTTCTTCAGATACTTACAACTCGATTGTAGGATAAAAATATTAATATCAATATATATATATTGCATACCTAAATCAATTAGAAAAACAGCTGTCTCTAATGTTAATGACTTTTTCAAATTGCTGGCGACACTTTTTTTTCTCAATATTTTATACATCTCGAAAAGTATGTTGTTCAGTAAATGTTTGACTATTTAAATTTTCATTGTTAGAAGCTGCATTAGTGATAAAAATAACTGCAGTCAGCATACCTATATACTTGATTTGACAATGTCTACAAAAGTAAACAAAGTTCATAATCAAGAAAACTTTTATATTCCTTAAAAATAATTATTAAATTTTCCCGAAAAAAACTGTTATTACTATTTAAAAAAGATTTAGATTATTTAAGTAAATTTGCATTTAATATTTTACCTCTATTGGGTATAAAGTTATTTATTTTTTATATTTCGTTTTTATTTTATTTTTTGTTGGATTTCTTTCTTTTATTTTCGAATTGAATATCACTTATGGGTGAAATATGGGTGTAAAATTAATTTCTAATCTAATATAAGGTGAATCAATTTAACACGTGTGTTTTTTTAACATTCCAGGACTTAACTCTGATATCTGATCTAATTTTTACGCGCATTTATTTTTTTCGAAAAAAACCGTTTTTATTTTTAAACCAATTTTTTTTATTTTATCTAACATGTAATTGAAAATTTCCGATAATGTCATTTTGAAAAATTGACACTAATGCAGCGGAATTAAAAATTAAATTTCTTGTCAAAAAAAAAAGAAAATGGAAAATATCGAGGAGTAATGTGTAAATACAACAATAAATAATAATAATAATAATAAAATTGGTTCATTTTTATTATCAACCGAGCCAATTGAATTCTTTATTGTCTACATTTAATTTATATAAGTTAAACGAGAATTCGTTTCGTAGAAAAGGATAAAAAATGAAATAATTTTCAATTCCAGTAAAATTGCTGTATATATTTTCCTGTGCGATTCCCCCCCCCCCCCCCTCGTCTTAAATTAATTAAATGGGCGAATTGTTAATTCGCAGTGTGCAACATTATTAATTATTAATTATTAATATGTAATAATTTCGATAGAATAATTATGTTTCTTCGCTTGTTTTAAAATCTTGTACATATTATCATGAATGTAAGGGAAATTCTTTAAAAAAAAAAAAAAAAGCCAACAAAAAACTGTAAAACAGATTAATGATGAATGATTTATCCAATAAAATT
This sequence comes from Leptopilina clavipes, assembly GCA_001855655.1. NCBI lineage: Eukaryota > Metazoa > Arthropoda > Insecta > Hymenoptera > Figitidae > Leptopilina > Leptopilina clavipes. The sequence continues at coordinate 24,700 of JUFY01036599.1, forward strand.
AAGATAAATATATTATTGATAGAACTTAGAAACTATGACTAGGGTTAATGTAATCAATGTAATTTTCATTTTTGAGAAATAAAAAAATTGTCAATGATACTTTTACTCCTTTTTCGGGCAAAATAGGGGGTCGTCCATAAATTACGTAAGACATTTAGGGGGAGGGGGGGTCAGCTAGATCTTACGAACAATAGAAAAAAATGGCGGTAATGTATATGTAAAATATCTTACGAGGGTGGAGGGGGGGTCTAATTTTCCAAAAAAATATCTTACGTAATTTATGGACGGACCCTAGCGAGGGGGGGAAGTTAGTTTTTATTTCAAAAAAGAAAAAATAAATATTTGCAGAATTAAAGCCAACCCTACTTTTTTTATTTAAATAGTAAATAAATTAATTATAAATAATACAAATTAAGATTTTTAAACGATATACCTGATGGTCTTATAAATTATATAAATCATTTACAGTTTGTTAAGTAACGTGTAAGGGCGCAACAGACGCTTTACGGATGATTATAAATTAATTTTAATTTCTCAAACTTACATAACAAATTTTCACCATACATTTAATATACAAATCAACTTTTCAAGGATTTCTGCAGTTAAAAATTATTAAATATTTGTTCCATTAATAAATTTTTTATCTTAAAAACTTAAAGAATAAATGTGACGCGTTAGGAAGAAAGGGAAGTAAGCAAAAATTTTTTGGGTTATGTTATTGAACTACATAAAGAGTGACGATTATCTTCATTACCTCTAAAATATCCAATAAAATGTATTTTTGATTATAAAAAACTTGAAAAAGAATCCGATCATAAACATAACATCTGCTGTCGAAAGTAAAAACCTAGTAAGTCGCATTTGCCACAAGGGCGAGCGTCCCTTGGCTTTGTTATTCGACTTTCGCTCTTTTAGCAAATGCGACCTAGGTTTTTACTTTGGACAGGAGACATAAAATTTTTTTGCTTAGGCCCCTTTCTTCACAGCGCGATACAAATTAAAAATTATGTTACCATCAAAGACTTTTACTATTTTCACGACTTTTAACCATTGCACTTTTTTATAAATCAGTCTCTAAATTGATATACATATTCTTTAACATTAATCACGATTATTTGATTTACAAAAGTTCGTATTAAAAGAAAAATTTATATTTGAAATCGCGCAAAGAATATCGATTCTTTGTAGTAGCCAGCTACGTCTACGAGAGAAATACCTTCGTTTTTTTTGTTTACAATACTGTAATTTTTTGTAAACGATTTCCTTTAGTGAATTGGTCTTGAAAAAATAATGATGAGACAATTGAAAATGAAAGAAGTCCTTACACGTATAATAGCAATTTGTTTCCTCGTCGCAAAATAGAAAAATCCTTAGGAATTTTTTATATATAGAAACTAAAAGTACCTCTTCATTGTCTACCAGTCTGTTCGATAAATCTTTCAGTGTCTAAAAACTCTCGGCTTGATTTCCCAAAGGACAGAGTCATTTCGATTGTGGAAAATGTTTATATTATAAATAGGGAAGTGGCTCGGCAGCGAGGCAGGCGACAACGTAGAGTATCCCGAGGTACATGTTAAGCCTCGCTGTTTGTTTGGGAACACTCTGAATCATACCGGGATCACGAAACTGTTTTTCAATCTTGAAAGCCGTGGGTACCGTTATTAATGGCAGGAGGAACCAAATTGAGTATCGAAGAGCAAGAACTGCGAATATTATGTACGGCGTGAAGAGTAAAAATGCGTACAAAACGTGCGACGCCGTGTGACCGATTAAAATTGCGAGGGTCACTATTCCAGCCTTTTTGTCACTCTCCAAGTCCCTTGTATTGTTGCTGTGCAAAATGGCCTCCGTGTTGAGCGCGAGAGGAACCGCGAAGTAGATTGTCTCCCAGGCGATGAGTCCGGTCTGGGCCATGAAGGCAAAGAGGACCGATATGGGGCCGAATATCACTAAAATAATCACGTCGCCGAGTGCAATGTACTTGAGACCGATGCCTCCCGTGTAAAGGAAGGACGAGGAGAGACCTCCGAAGTAGACGAGGGCGAGATGCTCCATTTTCGCAGGCGATATGGTCGTCAGTAGGACGAAACCCAAGCAGCCCGCCGCATAAAGTAGAGCGCCCAACGACACCAATTCGTCCTTAGAGAGCAATTGATCGACCAATATTCTGTCGTCGCTTTTACGACTGTCCACTCCTTTTATGTAGTCAAAGTATGTGTTCACCACGTTACCAGCGCCGTGAACTGATATTATCGTGTAGAGAGTCAGGACGAAGGAGATCCAGCTGAAACTCGCTATTCCCGTCGTTCGGTAGGCGAGAGCTGAGCCCAGAAGGGTCGGCATCAGCGAGGCGCTCAGGGACCAGGGTCGCACCGCCAGGAAGTATGACGAGAGCTTCATTAAAGGTGAATTCAAGGTAGAATTTGTCGAGGAGAAACTGCTCTTTGAAGCACCTCCCTTATCTTCCGTCGTGTGACTCTGTACACCGTTCGATATCATCTTTCGACTCGAATCTAAAAGAAACATTTCAATCTTCAATACTCGTCTCTAAATTTGCATTTTAACTCATTGTAAGCAGTAAGAAAGTAAGAAGAAGTCACTTTACACACTTTAAACTTCAGTTGACACACTGGGTCATTTTGACCTGGATTAAGAATTCATTCTATTCATTCAAATTTAAAGAATAAAAAATTTTAAATTAAATTTTCATTAGATTAAAAAAGTTTTTTTCGATTAAAAATGTGACGTAACGCGAAGAAAGGTACCTAAGGAGCAAAAAATTATAGGTTATGTTTGTCAATTTTAATGTGAAAATCACGAAGTAGTATAAGGAGCTTCCACTTCAATGGGTACTTTGAAAAATTTTGAAGACGATTTTTCTTTTCTGTTCTGCCTGTGGCTAGTTAGT
>JUFY01036600.1:0-16335 GCA_001855655.1 Leptopilina clavipes
CACGTTCATCTACGTTCCTGTCGTATTGTATTTTGTATCTATATCCTATACACTAAATCCCCCCACCGAACGTTTCACTGAACACTGAGATTTGTTTCATTTATATTATATGTCGCTCGAATGACAACTTAACTCAAGAACCTTAAGTAACATTTCCCCAGATATTATTTTCTCAAGATTCTCTCATTTGGAACACGTTTTCCCTTTTTTTGTTTCAAGCATTAATTAAAATTATATTATTTCTTGAAAGAGAAAAATTTCTAGGATAGCGATAATTAATTGAAAAATACGATTAAATCAATACAGTAAATAAAAACTTTCATTTTTCCAAACCATCCTTTGTAAAATAATCAGCAATAAATAGTTCACCAATTGGTAAAATTAAAAGAAATTAAAAATGGCATAAATATGTCAATATCGAGATGAAATGGTAAATTTTGCCGATGGCGTCACAATGTTATGGTGTAATGAAACAGAAGACTAACCGATTGTTGAGATCTCTACGAAGACCGGAGACTACCGCTTTGTCACTGCATCTTTCCTCTCCTTCTGCCTTTGATTTGCCTGTTAAAAAAATTATTAATCAGTTTATAATTTGAGGCATTATTTTAATGATAGTAATTTTATTATTTTTCTAACCTCAAATGAATGTTTAAAGCCCTTTCCTCTTGCACAAACACACACGCACATTTTTCCCGAATTACTGTCGACGCGATATAATCACGAATTGTAAATTAACTCCCGATAGTTAAGAATTTTCAGAACACGTAAATAAACTGACTCGAAAAATGTCCGGAATTGATACGTCAATTGTTGAATATTAAAATAAAAATCAATTCATACTTCTTGCACGACACTCCCGAAATTATTTCTCACCGGAATCATAACGAAAATTTCGAATATTTACTTGCGAATAGTAAATAAAAATAATTGGAAAAGTTATAAACTTGCGTTAATTCTTAAACACCGAAAGCACGAATCAACAATAGGTAGTCATTTTGAGACGAAATTTTAGAAGTGTAGGAAAATTTATTTTTTCCCAAAAAACCCCGAAATAGGAAAAAATTAAATCTGATATCGATGAATATTCTTCTAGATTGATCAGATTAATCACATTTTAGCAGTGATTTGGAAACGAATGTCGAATCAAGCAACAATGCTGCGGCAGCCATTTTGAAATTGACTTGTGACGCCAAGGAAAAATTTTGATTGTCGACTTTTTTTGCAAAAAGCGAACAGCGATTCAGAAAATACGTGAATATTTTGTAGACGACTTGAATACAATCGATAAAATTGGATTTGATGATTATTCTTCGTATCTGATCAATTAAGCACATTTTGGTGATGACGCGTGAACGACTGTTGACGACAAAGTACTTATTCATTTTGTTGTTTGCTTCCGAAAAACACGACACGAATTACTATTGCGAACGAAAGAAGAAAACTATTGACACATTTAATATGGATTATCAAATTCGGATTAAATATTAATTAACGGATTTCAACAAGAAAAAAAGAAAAACTTGCACCTACTCTTCGGATCACTTCCGACTAACGAGACGACTGTGACGTAGAGATGAAGGTGCGTTCTCATGATCTAATTTGCAAACGCGATATGATAAAATCGAAATTTCGAATTCGTGTTTTTAAACTTTTCGATCAAAGCGCCCTGAATTGGTGGCCATTTTTAGAAACACTTTTCTTTTTATTTGTTGAAAATTCTTGCATTTATTAAATAAAATAAATAAATAAAATTCAATTCCTCCACCACCAGAAAACTTCATTACTTTGGTAAGTTCTCAAATGCGCCACGGGATATATGCTTTTTTCTCAAAAAGTGGCTTTGGAACTTACCTTTAACATAAAGGCGTAAATTCTACAACCCAACCCTGTTCTTCACTTCTTTCTCAAAATGGTGGAAAATTTGTGCGTGTAAAGAGTTGTACTTTTATTTAAACCACAATTAAACAGAAGAAAATGTAATTTGTTTTAAAGAATATATCTGTGAATTAAAAATGAGTAGTCAATAATTTGCATGGATATGGCAATTAAAATGAAATGGAGTATTTAAAGGGTGCTGGTAATGATTTGTAAAAGGCGTTCAATCGTGAAAACAGTATTTGCCCAGACGTTTATTTGACTGGGAATATTGCAAGGCACTTAAGGGGAATAACGAGGTTGTTCTGTCGTTTTCCAGGTCAATGGAGATGACGACTGGGAATACGAGGAGATCGTTCTCGAGAGAGGTAGCGCTGGACTTGGATTCAGCATTGCCGGCGGCACTGATAATCCACACTTCGGAAACGACTCCGCAATTTACATTACCAAACTTATCCCGGGTGGAGCTGCCTCAGCCGATGGTCGTCTACGCGTTAACGACACGATACTCCAGGTGAACGATGTGACCGTTGTTGATGTTCTTCATGCCACCGCCGTTGATGCCCTCAAACGAGCAGGAAATACCGTCAAATTAGTAAGTATTAAATACAAATTTAATTTGTGTAAAAATGATCATTGTAAAAATTCCCGCGCTCGAGTTCGTCAACATAACCTCAAAATTTTCCATTTTCTTTTAATCATTATTATAAATTACAATTTACAATTAACAATTTAAATTGAATTATTTAAAAAAAATAAACAAAAAAATTAAAAAATGAATTACTTAAAATCCTTAAAATTAAAAATTATGTTTTTAGATTTTTTCATTTTAGAAATATGGAAATAGTTTTGTTTCAGGAATTTTTCAATTTACTGAATTTTTCTAAGAGAGACATCAAAAATGAAAACTACACCGTCTTATTGTTTGAATAAAAGAGAATTTAATTTCTTTTGGAAAATAACCAGAATAAATTGTCTTCTTCCTTCTTTTTGTCATCAGAAGTCTCTATTTCTGTAAATATTTCAATATGAGAATATTTACTAAATTATACTGATCTTTTCTGAAATAAATTAACGCCAAGTAAAAAAAAATATGTATCGATTTTTTTCGGTGCTAGTTTTTCTGTAATTGTTCGCTTGACTTCGAACGTATTTTTCTAACTTCTATCTTCGCTTTTCATTTCCGACTCAAAAAGCTTGCTCCGTCACCTGAGTAAATAGTCTAGAACCACTTGGAATGTCTTGGTTCTTCTTTCCTCAATTGCTTTTCTATCAGTTGGTGAAGTCTTGGAAAACCAGACTTGAAATACATAATTGCACCAATTACATATATTTAAAGAAAAAAATTTGTTTTTACTAAATAGAAAATACAGACGACGATTTTACCATTCTGTATAAAGTAATATGAATAATGTATAATTGTAAATTAACAAATAATATGAATTGTATAATTATAAATTACAAAATAATGTAAATATTTTATAATTGCTTAATTGTAAATTGTAAATGACTGATTATTGTTTTGTTTGCAGTACGTCCGGCGACGAAGGCACACGCAATTAATGGAAATAGAATTGATTAAGGGCAACAAAGGATTGGGATTTAGTATCGCAGGTGGTATTGGAAATCAACACATCCCCGGAGACAATGGTATTTATGTCACAAAAATTATGGAGGGCGGAGCTGCTCAGGTAGACGGAAGACTTATTGTTGGTGACAAATTGGTCGCCGTTCGAAACGCCTTGGTGAGAAATATTTTCATTAAATATTCAATTTTCCAGTCATAAGAAAGCAAATAGTTACATTCTTTAAGGAACTAAAATTTTTTAAAATCTAATGTCAATTTGTTAGAGAAAATTTGTAAAAGTATTTTTAAAAAACAATTGACAGGGGAAAAATTTCTTTACTCTAGTTACGTTTAAACGTTGAAATAGTTTAGTGGGAGTTGGATTTTTATTGGGACATAAAAATTCTAGTGACTCGTCTCTTTATTTATCTTTGCACATCGGATAGTTGTTCGCATTTTCTCGTAGCAAGTCAGCGTTAGACTTTCCCGTTATCACTCTCACCGGACGCCTCGAGTTTTATGTTAACGATGTTAGTAGTATCGCTAAAGAAAAAGTTTCCATTTCTTGTAAATCTCATACATATAATGAAAAACTCCCTGAGACATATTATTTCAATCGTTTCGGGTATTTAACAAAATTGCTTTTAAAAATTAATTTAAAATTTAAAAAATTGTTTTCAATTTTCAAAGACGTAATTAAAAAATATTAAAATAAAGGTAATGAGAATTTATAAGAGAAAGGCAAAGAGCCGTTATTAAAAATAAGTTATTGTGAAATAGTTATTAAAAACGGGAGAATAAAAAAAAGTGTTTTAAACTTTCATCGTAAAAATATATTTTTAGGATCTCGGTAATCATAAAATGGTCGCAAAAATTCGAAATTTATTTGATTATAAAAGTGTAGAGACGGTAAAGTTGTCGATGATTGTAATCATCTGGGCGTAAAAATGTTACGTTCCAAGAAAAAGTGAAGTCATGATCATTTTTCATTGTCCTTGTGATATATAGAGAAAGCCCGGGGAAAATGAAGAGTTTCGGGTTCTTCGTTCACCACAAATGGATGGTTAAATACGGTGGATAGGTGAAGTAGATTAGGGGCGCGAAAAGAGGGTTTCGAAGTAATTGATTGCTCTTTCGTCAGGTGATATCACTTCTCTACGTCCAAATCCAACCGGAAATAAATTTCTCATTCCCTTGCCTCTAGAATAATCTATCACTTGTATATTATTCAAAAGAATTTAAATTTAAGTTTTTTATTTCAAAACGATCAAAAAATACCTATATATTATTCTCAAAAAGAAATAAAACAATATTTCAATTTTTTATTTCTTGACGTTTGATTTTTTGTTTAATTTTTTGCAGAAAAAATAACAATTGGTCTCAATTGTTTCGTTTTTGTTTCGATATTTTCAACTGAGAAACATTGGGAAATTGGAAGGATCTGTCGATAATAGAGAGATGGTTAGTGGCGGTTATTCTTTTACTCAATGAGAACATTTTCTGTGTCGTGAGAAATAGAGAGAGAGATATAGAGAGAGAATCCTGCAGAAAATCGAGTACCTCGAGGGCTTGTGGCACTGAGAGTTTGACTCAAACATTTCTACCAGAAATCCTCGGAGTTTCTCCTTTTGTTTTCTGACGAGCGATTCGTTTCCCACCTCATCCATTATTATCAGCCTTCGCTTCCGGTGATTCCTTCTAAGTAGTGGCCGTCAGTCTTGCGACCACCTCGACCTCTCATTAATCGGCAATGCTGTGACAAGACAAAAAAAAAATATCCTAGACCTCAAGAACTTACTCAAAATCAATCGAGAAAATTATTCTTTCGGTGGAGAAATCAACGTCTTATATTTTTAATTTAGAAAAAATGAAAAGTACTTTCTTACTTTTCGAAAAATGCACAAATTTTCTAAAAGCCAGTGTATTAGTTTCGTTCTTCAAGTTTTGCGATTATAAATTTCATTTTGCCTGAAGGTTTACTAAGTATAAAAGTTTTTCGATATCTTGTCACTTGCACCGAACTTTCCTTGGTTCAGAATTTAGTTTTAGCCTCTTGTAAATGCTGCTGCAAGGTACGTGACCTCAAAAAGGAGTATCGAGAAATACCGTGATACAAGTTCGATCGAGACTCGATTTAACTTGGAATGTTACGCCATATGTTTCGAGATGCAAACTTCGTCAAATGTTCAAATCAGAACCAAAATATATTATTATAAACAGTTTTAAGAACGAAATATTCTTTAACTTTGTTTTTAAACCGCAATTTTTTTAAATGTATTTTATAATAATAATAATATTTATTATAGTAATAATAATTATTTATTATTATTATTATTTTTTTTATTTTTATTATTATAAATAATAAATAATTATTATTTTACCTAATCGGGAAAATTTGACTCTCTTCTTTAGTTATGTAAAAATACTTAAAGTGCCAAAAACCACGTTGATAATTTCATAATCTGCAATTAAGCACTGGCCCGGAGAATTTTCGTGAATGAAAGAGTCGCATCACCTCAATCGCATTCTGAGCCTTTAATTTCCTCTAACAAGAGTTCAGAGCGGGCTTCAAGAGGAGAGAGAATTTTACGGGGCGAAATAGGTTAGCGTAGTTTCAATTAAATTCTCCAACGAGGCGCATAGAAATGTTGCCCGAGTGACAATTATTACACAAAGTGAGAGCCAAAACTGGCCTTATTGGTTGCTCTGAAATCGCTTTTTTTTCTTTTTTTTTTTTTGTTTTACTTTACAAGTTTGAAATTATTTTCTCTCGTTCATTGATCCCAAAGAATGGTAATTTTTTGAGTTTAGGTTTAAATTAACTTGATTATTTTGATAATTGAAAATGGATTATTCAGGAAATTTTTCGATTTTTTTTCAGCAGGGCGACAAAAATTTGGAAAATGTAACGCATGAAGATGCTGTCGCAACCTTGAAAGCAACACAGGATCGTGTAGTTTTATTGGTAGCGAAACCGGAAGGAGCACTTCCACCTCCTCCAGCCTCGGATCGTTCCTTGTCACCACAACCTCGTAAGTATTTGTTTTTTTTTCTAAATGATCTTTTTAAATTTAACTTTCATTGGGAAAATACACACTTCAATTAAGATAAAAGCACTGGGTTGATAAAAAGTACATTTTAGGGCTATTAAGTTGTGTGCAGTCGCTCTCTGGTCTTCTTTTAAACAAGGGTGGTGCTAAATTTTTTTAAAAGCCCTTAAAACTCATGTCTGATAAAAAAAATATAACGGAGATTCAATTACAGAAAAGAAAATGGAGGAAAAACTTGTAATATGTGCTTGTAAGCAGGAGAAAAAATACGAATTTAAGGAATTATATATACTTTTTTATTATTGTTATTATAATGGAAAAAGTAATCAGCTTTAATGGAAAATAATTATAGTTAGTTAAATAGTTAAGAAATTAATTAATAAAGGTTTACAGTTTATAACGCATGAATAATTTCACCCAGGAGAATTCATCTAAAGACAAAAAAAAATAATGAGACCACTCGTGAAAATACTTTTGAAATGTCTGCAACAAACTTGGGAAATTAAAACTTTTGTTTGAGGTTTTTATATTCGGTTTTTATTTGAATTTCCATGATTGTGTCCAGGTGTTTCGTTTTTTTCTCCACGTAAACGATTTTAATATAGAGCATTTAGAGTTCCTTGCGACGGGCTAGAAAAAAAGTTTTGTCATTTTCCGCCTCATTGAAAATCAAGAAATGGAACGTTTGGTTTTTTTTGCTCTTCGTTATTTTTGAAAAAAAGGGTTTTTTTAAAAATTACTGTTTTTTGTTTTTTCCATGAGCCGAAAGCGTGTTTAAGCAGTGGAGCTTTATAAAAAAAGGAAAAAAAATGAACACTTTCGGACTTGAGACACCGAAGTCAGGGGAGAAAAATGAATTTTCGATCTTAAGAATAGAAGCCGTCGCGATTTCGTTCTTCTCAAGTACCAAGCGCACCATTTTCCTCGCTACACTGTCGATCGATATAATTTATTCATTGGCGTTATAAAGCGGAGGTCGTAAAGTTTGCCTCATCCCTTGGACCACGTCAAGAACATACTAGGAAGCGCGACCAACTTTTGGCATTACGTCATAACGGAATTCAAATAGCTCCTTTAAAACGTTCCCCTTCTGCTCGCGACCAACCCCCATTTTGGTGACTCGCGAATTCACCAAAGTTTCAGACTCCTGAAAAGTTTTATATCCCCCACCCCGCAATTCAAATTATGAACTTTCAAGGCCAAAAATGTTCTCGAAAGTTTGTTTTGCAAACTTGAAGAAAAATTATTCAAATTTTTTTCAAGTTCTATAATACTTCAGAGGAAGGATTTTCGTAATGGCAGGAAATAGATTAGTTATTTTGATTGTTAATTTATTTTATATATATGTAATAATTTTTTCTCACTTACCTTTTTTGGGGGCAGGGGGGAAAATAATTCACCTCATCTAGATATTTTAAAGAAACAATGAATTTTTAACCATAGAGTTTCAAATCTTCTCGTTTTTTTTCAAGGAAAACAAAATGGCTCTGTTTTGGCGTTGGAGAACAATTCACTGGCGTATTCGCAGGAATCGCGTCATGCATCTTCGCTTGCTCTACATGGAACCGGGACACCTCGCGCCGTATCTCAGGAAGACGTGTCAAGGTAAGTTCCAAAGCTGTTTTTTGTATATATATATAAGCTCGGGAAATTATTTTTCCCTGATTTGTGAAACTTCAAAGCGAAATTCTTTCAAGGGAACTCTGATGCTGCGATGAAAAAAGAAAGAGAGAAAAAGTACTATAGATTCCAAAATGTTTTTTCATTACACGACGATAGTATTAATTTCAAAATTTTACGTTTATTTACTCTTGGAATTTTATAGTGTTAACACTTTTTGAATTTCCAGAATTAATTTTTTTTTTGAGGGACTGGAAGTTTTGTTAAATTTGCGAATTTTTATGCTTTCATGTTAGATGAAGAATTACAGTATTTTACGTATATAAGCTTTTGATAAAACAACTCGAAAAGCTCTGAAGGAAAGCTCGATTTTCTAGATTAGTTTCTTTTTTTTTTTTGAGAAAGAAAGTTTGCTCTTGTTCTCATTAGTATGCGGATAAATGGAACGAGCAGATGTTTCCTGGCGGAGGAAAAAAAAGGGGGATAAATTTTGAATCATGAGTGAAGCAAGAAGGAAAGGTACATTGTGTGTTAGATGAGATCGCTTTTGCCTGTAAACCGATTCGATAAGTCCTTAATCCATGAGCAATTAGCTGGCACAATGTCCACCACAATCCAGCGTCGGATCCTCCGCTTATTCTGGATACGTTATCCTCTCTTCGTAATTCTCTCTCTCTCTCTCACTGGTTGGTTCTTTGCTTTAGGATCCATTCCTCTCTAACTATTTATCTATCTCTCTCGTAGCACTTGTGCTCGTCCATACAAGCCGCTGGACCGACTGTATAATTAACTATCGGCTCTCTCCATGTACGCAGAGAATGAGGATCGATCAGGGCTCCACGATTGAAGAAATATCCCATAGTGGTGCAATTTAGGAAGCTTTGGAGATCGTTGATCCAGAGAGCTAGGGCGGATCGCATCTCTTGCTCTTATCTCCGTAGGATAAATCCAACTGTTAGTGATGGTTTGAGTTAGAGGAGAATTTTATGAACCCGTGGATTTTGTTCTGATTATTTTCCCTCTTTTCTTTTTTCAAGTTTGTTATATCTTCACTAGGCTACTCTTATTTTTCCCTTATCTCACATCTTGTTCCACATTGAAAATTCAGATTTATTTGAGTTATCTATTATTTATTTATTAATTAATATTAATTATTAATCAACTTTCTAAAATTTGTAGACAAAAAAAATTATTTTTGTTAAAGTTATAAAAGAATTAATATTAATTATTAATTATTAATCAACTTTAACAAAAAGTAAAAATTATTTTCATCAGAGATTGAAATAACAGACAGTTCTTTTGGAATTATTTGTTAGGAACTAATTTATTGCAATTATATTACGTCCTATTACATTACTAAATTAATTATTTTTAATCAAAAATTGTAATGTCCAAAATTTCATATATTTCTGCTCTTTGAACTTTTTTATTCTCTTTTGATCGGCAAAATTTTCCTATATTGAATTCAATATAATATGATATTATTCATATTTCTGTGATGAATTTGCAATTAATAATCAAATGCTATATTAATCTATAGTATAATATTTCATGTTAATTTCTCTTTCATTGATTTATACCCCGACTTCGGAATAGTATTATCTCTAATTTATTATATTCTCTATTTCTATTTTATATTTTATAGAATAAAATTCCAATCAAAGGACTTTTTTCAAATAATGTTAAATTTATTGAACATTTTCTAAATGTTTAATTTTAATTCAATTTTAATTTCAATTTTTAAATTCGCCTTTTTCTGAACATCTCAATTATTTGCGGAAATTGGATTAAATGTAGTTTATCGTAATTTATAGGTATATATAATTTGCTCGGAGTTATTTGCAAATAATGAGTGTAATTTATTTGGAAAAACGTTTCTAATTGAAGATTTAAGTTAATTTCTGCAAAGTAATGTAACAGACAATAAAAGTGATAATGATAATATGAAATCTACCCTCCCATGAGAGGTCATTAACAAAGATTCGAAGAACCCCTGAAAAAATTGCTTTTTTACCATCAGTTAAATAATTATTATCTTGAGCTCGTTTTGAGTGTGTAATAATAAAACATTATTAGAAAATGACGATAAATTATATAGGATTTTCATCTTAGACGCTCGGGGGAGATCATGTGCCTTATAAATTTGTTGCTCGAATTTCTCAACTGTTATATAGAACCTTAATAAGTTTCCTGTCTCAGTTTTACTCGTTTTGCCATCTTTCCTTTTTCTCTCACCTCTCGAGGGCTTGGAACGAATCTTTCCTCCTAAGAAAAGTTTCACTAAACGAAAAGGAAGAAACGGGAAAAGGTAGAATTAATTGCACTGTTCACTTGTGCAGAATTATGCCAGGGGCTAATAAAATATTACTCCCCAGTAAATGGAATATTTCATTTTGGTCTCGACCAAATTCTGAATAAAGTTTCAGTTTTGCATATTATATATTTTATGAGAAAGTTAATTATTTATTTTTCCATTGTTCGTTGGTTTTTTTTGTTTGGACCTTGGAGGGCTTTTATGATATTTTTCCTTAACTTTCAAAAAATATCCTTAACAAAATTTTTTAGAATTTGTTCTTTGTATGAATTTTTCGTATTCACGAAAATTGTCCATCTCTGTGTGTGAAACTCGTTAAAAGTTGTCGAGAGAAGCGGAACATTCAAAACGGAGTTTAAAATTCCACTGACAGATGCAATTTTCGAAGGTGATTTTTTTTGTATTTTATTCTTTCTAAATTCAATCAAAAAAATTTTTTCCTCTAATTTCGTTCACCAATTATCCACTCTTTAGAAGAAATTCTTAATAGTTTATTTTTGAAAATTTTTCTGACCTCATTTTTCCAAATTGAAAAAACTCATGTTTTTAATTAAAATTTGACATATGGCCAAAGTAAAAAAAAAGGATTTTGAATGTCATCGTTAGATCTAATTTTTTGGCACTTAAAAATTAACAAGTCCTCGTTATATTCACTGACTTCTCGTTAAACAATTTTTAGGTAGATGGTTACAATTCGACGATGACAATTATCTCTTTTTTAAAATCTCTCGAACTTTGCGAGGATATTTTTTTTTCATGCGGTTTATTTTCTGCCAATTAGATTTTGATTGATAAAATTTTATCAAAAAAAAAAAAAATTTCTCCCTATACACACTTATTGGGAAATATTTAATTTTACATTACCTGCTCCCTGCTTTTGAGAGATAAAAAGGTTTTATTACTATCAAATACTTTTTGATAATTTAAAAAAGCCGGAATTTGTGTTGAAAATTTACATTCCTGAAAAATGGGGCAAAAAAACGTTATTAAAGACTAAAAAGTAGAAAATGAAAAATGTAGGGTGGAAAAAAAGAGCATTTTTACTTGTATTGGAAAAGCTTTGAAAGGATGCTTTAGCCTTTTTTCACGTAGATTGACCATAAATTGGTTGGGTAACTAAGGAGGAAAATATCAAAGGCTCGTTTTATGGAGAGACGGTGGAATATCGGATTTTATCACAGCGCTGTATCTCGAGTAATCAATATATAAAATACAAGAGAGGGGTTGGGGGTGAGTTTGATGGTTATGGTTTTCTCGTTTACAACAAGTTACGTAAAATTGTTCTTTAGAATTGTTCTTTAGGAGTCACGTGACGCCAGAGAATCGAGGTTGACCCTGGCCTGCATCCGAAAGTCACAATATATATATATATATATACTCGCCTGGACCAAACGTGCCAAGAAATTTTCTCTGTTTGTGTGTATATTTACTCGAGCTTTTCAACAGTGTTTGTTTATAAACTGTCGGTGTTAAGCGTGGTTTATGTGAATTTCGATAGAAAAGATTTCTCAGTGACCTTGCAATTTTGTACCTTCACATTCAAATTGAAAATTTAGAATGTACTCTTCTCACTAATTCTCATGTTTTTATTTTCATTCCCAGGTCTCTGAATTTGGCGTCATCGCTGAGGAAAGGATTTTTCTTTCCTTGGTCCTAATAATTATTTCGTAATTCCTGAAAAGTTTCAACACTCCGAGGTTAATGGAAAACACATTCGGAAAATTTTTTTGGGAAAAACGACGCCAACTTCAGGGACCTTCTTCTTCTTTCGAAATCAAAAACATCGGCAGAAGGATTCCAGATCGAAAGCCCGAATGGACAGAATTTACAAAAATTGTTTCTCAACGAGAGGCTTCACGAAGGACTAATTTAGAGAGAATTTTAAATTATTTGTGTCAGAAGGAAGGAAGAAAGGAAGGGGAAGTTTAGAATTATTTGGCTTGATTCAATTAAAATGGAAGCGAATTCTACATTGGGAATCACCACTGTGAAAATCTAATAAGAAACTAACAAAGTGCTATTTTACTCAAGTTAGAATTTATCTTCAATTTCCGCAACAGATCTTCCTCATTTCCGCTTTCGTCGGCAAAATCATTTCCCCCCAACTCCTGCAATTCGGGAAAAAATCTTGTGATTTCAAAAACCTCATTCTTCCCCGAAAAAAAGCTATAGCAGAGCATCTCCTTTCTTTTGTTGGAGAATCACGAACAATGGGAATTGACGTTTCTTTATGAGAAAAAGAGAGAATAAGAAGAAGAAATTTTTACTAATATAGAAAATCGTCTTCCCGCTTGGTTAGCTAATATCCAAGCTTCGACTTCAATTGTTGTTTGAGACAAATTTAATTTCTATCCGGTGAAACCATGCGAAAGCTAGAAGGGTGGTAATAAAAAAAAAGAGGGAGAGAATGTGTCTCACAAATAGAAAATCTCTCTCTCATCCAGGAATTCCCATGGATTTAGAGAAACGAACAATGGCTGCGAATTTGTGCGCCTGCCTCGAGTTGTGGGGAGTGAAAAAAAATTTCCGATGCGATGTTTTTATCCGCAGTCCTGACCCGGTGAAAATCTAGTTTACCCTTGTTGAACACCAGGGACATTTTTCAAGGAACTTCCGAAAACCCTTCTCCTTTTTTTTCTCTCCCTTTCTTGAATGCCATACAAATGCAAGAAGATTTATGAATAAATTTATCATCTTTAGAGTTGCAATTTATTACTTTTTGGTAAAGAATTTTTTTTCTAAACATTTCAAAACTCGCCACTAATTTTCTATATATTGTGCATTTCTCGATATAGGTACTTCTTATCAGCTGTAAAAAAAACTTTTTTTTTTGGAAGTACGGAATTTCAAAATACAGAAAAAATATTGAATGTTTTTGAAAGTGGAATAAGTATTTTTGAAATTATAATAAATTTTCTCTGTTTTTGTAAGAAAGTACAAATTCTTTCTTGCGACATAAATTTTTGGAATTTTGTTCGAAATTAGTTGAATAAGTTGTTTCTTTATTATTCAAAATGTACGGTTGAGAAGAACTTGTTCCGAAAAGCAGGATCTCTGATCCTTAGCGAAAATAGTGCTGAGTCAGACGTGTCCTGTTGCGCTGACAGCGTCTTACGCAAAGTACCAAGTTTGCAAAACGGCTAAAACGAACCCAAGGTCTGACATCTATACTAAAACCCCCATGGTTTCCATTTTCCTATTGAGTTGATTTGCCCTTATTACCATGTCAGCGGTATTTTTCACAAAATGCAAGGAGACTATTTTTTTCGGAAAAGTGAATTAATTTTCAAATTTCCATTTTCTTTCTTTCGATTCAATCTTGAGAGTTAAAAAGGAAACTCATTTATTAAAGAACTCTTTTTTTTAACGTCAGAATTTCTCAAACGGATCACCTTAAATTTTCAAAAACTAATTACTCTTCAATGTTCAAATAATTTTTTTAATCCTTGTGTGATCTGAAGAAAAAAAATTTTTTATTTAAGACTAATAGAAACTTTAATTATTAATAACTTTAACAAAAATAATTCTTTTTTTGTCTAAAAATTTTAGAAAGTTATTTTCATCATATTAGGAATAAAAAAATATCATTTAACATTGAAAAAGAAATTTTTTTATTTAAGGTGATCCGTTTGAAAAATTCTGATACAGGAGTAAAAATTTTTTTTTGGGGAATTTTGACGTGCAGGCAAAATGACATTAATTACAAGTGACGTATGGACATCTCTGTATATAGTAATTAACGATGTGACAAAATGCAAATGCTCATTTCGGTGGCCTGATTGCCGTGTTTGTCTCACAGCATGCGCCTGTTGATCGATCTGTCTGTCAATAAAGCTGTTGACAGCACTTCCGCTTTCCCAGAAGCTGCGAGCTTAGCACCTATCAGCTTAGCATCGCCATTGCTTTGCACTCTGATAGCAGGAAACTCGACATGCAAATCGCGATATCAAACCCCTAACAATCCTTGTTTACAATTATTCTCCATATATAGATCCACACACACACACAATTTCTTCACATCGATCCCCGCACAATTTTTATTTATCTCCACACACTGAAAAAAATATTCATTTGATTCAAATAACCGATTACTTGTCTATTATCAAATAAATATTTAATTGAACCAAATAATTTTTTATTTAAATCAAATAAACTATAATTGAATCAACAATTTCTGTATTTGAATCAAATACCATTTAATTAACTTAAACAAAATTTAATTAATACAAATAAAATTTATTTGATAATAGTCAAGAAATTCATTATTTGAATCAAATAAATTGTTTTTTCAGTGTAATTAATTACAGATTGTCGTGTCATCAATTATTTTCACCAAATTTTCATTATTTCTCATTATAATTACATTTTTATCGCAAAAATTATCTTTCCCTCCCGATTGTAATTTATTTTAATAATAATAATGTTATTATTAAATTCCATTAATTATATTAATAATAATAACAACATTATTATTAACATAATTAGTGGAATTTCAAACTTATGTTTAAATTGAAAAAATTAGATTGCGGTACATATTCGTTGATACGTAATTAATTTGTTACATATATGTCACTTCACTGACAATTACACATTTCATAAAATATATTATATTTTTCATCAAAATTTGCAAATGCTGGGATCATAGTTTGTCACCTTTTCACCAATTTTAAAGAAAAAAAAAGATACAATTTTTCATAAAATATAATTATAATTCTTCATGAAAATTGTTGAAAATGGAATAATATATTTAAATTGAATCTTTAAAAAAATTAAAATACCAGATGAATTGAAATCGAATTGTCGAAAACATAGACGGAATTTTAAATTTCCTGTGTCGGAAAAATTGTTGCACCAAAAAAAAAAAAAAAAAAAATACTTGAAATCTGTAGAGAGACATTTTTCGTTGATTTGATTTTGCGATCAAGTTTGTGCGAAGGGACCGCCTTGAAATCACACGTGAGGTGGATTATTAGGTGGTTTCCGTACCGAAGGATATTCCATACTACGCGAGAGGAATTTATCATCGTTTTCCATAAAATTGTCGAGAGCTTCCAACTTGAATGTATGTATAACTTTGTGGTTTCGATCGTTTGAGTTCAATTCGTTCCGTAAATAAATTTTGTTATGTTGCTCGAAGAAAAACATTGTCACAGTCTCTCCCTCATTGAAACTTCTGATTGAAAATTTCAATAACCCTTTTTTATAAAAGTTTTCTGTTTTCAGTGATGGAAAATTTTTCCCTTATTCCCCCCTGATGTCTAATTAATGATTTATTGTGTACGTAATTAATGATCATCACGCGGGTTATATTGTTTTCGGAAATGCTTTCATTAATCCTGGGAAAAGTTTTGCACGGAGAATGATATTGCGGAAGTGACAGTGTTGTCGTCGTCGTCGTCGTCGTCGGAAAATGAGACTTTGATCAGATTTGATAGTTGGCGAGAGGCAATTTTCTCCGCTTATATTTTGTCGAGGGGGAATTTACTAGTAAAAATAGTGTACACTGACTCCCTATTCTACTTATTACCATTATTACCAAATATTACCAAGTATTACCAAATATTACCAAGTATTACCAATTATTACCAAAAGTATTACCAAGTATTTCCAGGAGAGTGTACACTTGACTCCCTGAGTAAATTCCCCCTCGTATTTTGTAAAAATAGTGGTGTATAGTTTGAATGAGGCAATTATTCTCGTTGATTCTGTTAGGTAATGAAAATGTCTAGTTGAAGTAAATGAAAGCTTTCATTGTATGAAGGCAATGAAGACGTTTATCGATACGCTAATGTTTATTTGCGAAACATTTGTATAGATTCTCTGCGTACGTGGGTATTTTATATGCAAATTTATGTATATATATATAGTATTTCGTTTTAGAGCTTTTGCTTTCAGGAAAGACGGCA